>CANXME010002348.1:2450000-2645557 GCA_948144175.1 Closterium sp. NIES-65
CTGCTGCTGCTGCGGCTGCTGCTGCTGCTGCTGCTGCTCCTCCACCTCAGGTTCTCCCCCATCCTTAGTCACCCCAGAAATCTCCTCCTCTGAGACAGTGACCTGCACTTGCCTCGAAGGCCGCTGCACCTCATCAGCCTCAATGATCAGCGGTGTAGTGGGAAGCTTCTGCTGCTGCTGCTTCCACTCCTTGAAGTACAAGGACTCAAGGAACTTCACATCCCTCGACACAGTCAGCTGCTGGCTGGTCAAGTCCCAAATCAGCCAGCCATTGTGATCCTTAGCAAGCCCCAAGTGCACACCCCATCTCCCAGAAGCTTCCAGTTTTCCCCTCTTCTCCTTAGGCACATGAAACACCACCATGCAGCCATAGGCTCTCAGCATGTTGACTGCTGGTGCACTCCCATACCACTTGGTGTAGGGGACCCATTGCTTGTCCCCCACAGTCGCCAGCACCCGGTTCTTCACAACAGCGATCCTGCCGCAGTGCTATCACCCAAAACGGATCCGGCAGCCCTGCACGCCCAAGGAGAGTGCGAGCACCTTCCTGCAGGGTCCGGTTGAACCGCTCAGCCACGCCGTTCTGCTGAGGGTTGTAGGGCACCGTGAGCTGATGCTGGATCCCCTTCTTCTTCAGCACCGCCTCAAAATCAGCGCCAATAAACTCTCCCCCATTGTCGGTGCGGATCACCTTGACCTTGTGTCCGCTCTCCCTTTGTGCTCTCGGCATCCACTCCTTAAGAACAGCCGCTGCCACCTCCCCTTTAGTCTTGAGAGGGTAGACCCACACTGCACGTGTGTGGTCGTCTACAATGGTCAAGAAGTAGCGGCTGCCCGAGAGAGAAAGGGCCCTTGTGGGGCCCACCACATCCATGTGCACAAGCGCGAGTGGAACCTTGGCTGGTCCCGTGCTGCTGCTGAAAGGGAACTTGGTGAACTTGGTCTCAAGGCATGTAGGGCAGCTCCCAATCTCCTTCGCTGCCCCCTTCACCTCCAATCCCTTCAAGCTCCCATCCTTCACCAACTTCTGCAGCATAGGAATGTTGATGTGGCACAGCCTCTCATGCCACGTCTCCCAATCGGCCTCACCACTCCCAGACGAAGCCTTTGCCCATGCAGCCGTTGCATCAACACCAGCAAGCACCTCACCATGTGATTGCTGTGGCTGCTGCACCTTCTTGACTGCATCCAGGGCCCCAGCAGTTGGTGCAGTCTCCTCTCCTCCCGCACTTGCCTTAGCCGCTGCCGCTGCCTTTGCCGTTGCTGGAGGTTTCCCATTCCAAGGGATGATGGGCAGCTGCCACAGGTCCTTGATGCAGCTGCTCTTCTCCTCCAAATCCCACAGCAGCAACTTCCCAAGCTTTGCACGGCAGCTGGTTGGGCCGGACGTGACTTTGGCCTTGCTTTTCTGCAGCCGGCGCACAGAGAGGAGGTTAGCGGATAGACCTTCAACCAAGAGCACATTTCCCAGCCCCACAAGCCCCCCATTAGCTCCCATAACCTTGGCATTCCCAACACCAATTACAGGGAGCAAGGCACCTGAAGCGGCAGACACAAACTTTATCTTCCTAGGGGGCTTCACCTCATCAAGCAAATCTGCCCGTGGAGTCATGTGACTCGTGCAACCTGAATCGATCACCCAATGAGTAAGGGGGTGCATCACAACCTTCCCTACTGAACCCACACCACCCCCACTCCCTTGCACATCCTCAACCATGAGGAACATCCCAGGGTCAGCTTTACCTTGTGCACCATCACCTTGTGCACCTGAACCTTGCACAGCACCACCTCGTGCACGTTCACCACTTGGCGGCTTCATGCCTAGAGGTGCCCATCCTTCAGGCCGGCTGAAACACTTGAACCACGGGTGTCCAGCCTTCTTGCAGTACCAGCACGCACCCTCCATTCGAGTGCTCCCCCTGCCACCAGAGCTCTCATGCCCCTCGTTGTAGTCACCTCGGCCTCTTCCTCTGCCAAAGCCTCTCCCACGGCCTCGGCCTCTCCCTCCCCCTCTCCCCCTGCTGCCTCCTGCAGCTCCATACCCCTCAGCAGTTTTGCTGGCAGCACCACCTCCCGTGTGGCGCCGTGCGGAAGTCCTCCTGCAGGATCTGCTGCCGTAGCCACTCAGGCGTCCACTTGTCCTGCTGAGCTTTGAGGGTCGGGATAAGGTTGTCCCACGAGTTGTCGAGCACCGAGATGATTTTGGTGCACTGCTGCATTTCCGACACCTTGCTGCCGGCCGCTGCCATCCTCGCATAGGTGTCCTTGATCTTGTCAAGGGCCGGCTTCACATCATCTCCCGGCCGCATGGAGAGGGCAGCCAACTCCTTCTCCAATACGATCACCATCGGCAGCGTGTTGGGTTGAACCACATTGCGTAGCAACTTCCACGCCTTCGGTCCCGAGTCATCGAGCTCCACCAAATCCTTGATGTGCTGGAACATGTCGTTGTTGACCGACTGTAGAATCACGTCGTACATCACCGCGCTCCGCTCAATCCACCGATCGCGGGCATCTCCTTCCTCGGGCATCTTCTCCTCTCCCATAGCCAATTTCAGCAGCTTGTAGCGCTTGAAGGCGCTCCTCATCCGCCCACTCCATTCTTCATAGTTGGAGCCATCCAATGCCTCAATCTTGGATGGTGGCGGCTCACTCTTCTTCTCAGCTCCTTCTCCACTCCCTTGACTCATCTCCTCTGCTCCCAATCAGAGGTTCCAGCTCCCCCCCTTTGCTGGTCACAATGTAGATCCACACAATCTTCACAAGTGTCGGCGCCAACGAAATTTCGGCAGAGTTTCCCCTTAGCGGAAGTCACGTGCAACCGCTAGAACTCCACTTATGCACGCCCACAGGCCATGGTGGATCTAGGAGGGTCTTCACACTTCATTAGACTCTCCACAAAGTCCTTAACCTGGCTCTGATACCACTTGTTAAAAACTAAGGACGGAGTCTATGAAGATTAGGTGCCCAAATTTCTCAAAATCGTTGGTCTCAATTTCTGGACAGAGACGTCGACTTCACAAGAAACATTGTTGACGAAAGGTTCACTGTTAGAATCCCACAAACTTCGACTATGTTGTAGCCCTAGACCGTGGCTACATTTCCCAATTTAAATCATATCAAAATATGAAGCATATCTTGAGTTATGCTTTTCGGCGCACTAGGGGGTATGCTGCCACAGAAATTTAACTCAATCACAATTAACTCACAAGTCCCACAAAAGAACATTAGAGTAACACTAAACCTGGTAGGAGGGGAAGAGGAGGACGAGAGGGAAGGTCCCAAGAGAGAGTCCCCAACCAAGGAAACCCCATGCCACACAATTCCCTTCCCCATAGGCAACAAACTTTGACCTTTGTCACTTTCCAACCCATGCCATCCACCTCACCACAACTTGGCCACACTTACCAACCTGGTTTGGCTTCACCCAACCTCTTGGCAGCATCTGCAGTGATGGGTTCGAATTTCCCAACCCCCACAAGTCTGTACCCCATATTGAGTCAATGCCACAACTTCCCAAAGTAGCTGCAACCAAAATATATAAGCATACGAACTCCAATGTTCGTAACTTTCTTGGTTGTGCTCCGATCGCGACGATTCTTGGTTCGTCGGAAAGCACTTGAGTAGAGGAATCACTTCAGATATCTGCTCGAGCCAAATAACATACATACACACACACACACACACACACACACACACACACACACACACACACACACACACACACACACACACACACACACACACACACACACACAGAAAATCCAAACCACACAAGACACAAATTTCTTGCACACGCTTACACCACGCATGCAACGCACAAACACATGATGGGAGGCAGACAGACGTGAATGCATATGGTTGCATCACACAACAAGTCCTACTCTCACGCGTCTCCTGGCCACTGTTGTCACTGACCCTTCCTTTGAGTCCACTGCTGCGTCTGCCTTAGTTGCTGAGCTTGTCGACTTTGCTGCTCGCTGTCGTCTAGACTACACCGCTAGCCTTGTTGCTGAGTCAGAGTCTGTCTGTCCTCCGTCCGTCGGGGGTGGGTGTGCTCTTGGCACGGATGTCATTGAGGGCAGGCATGAGGACTTTGAGTGCTTTACAGCTACTGTACCTTATCTAATGTCCATGCTGATTGCACCTGAGGCAGACGTGGATGCACCAGACATCTCGACCCCGCGCTCTTACGCAGAGGTGATAGAGGGTCCCTACTCCTCTCAGTGGCACTCAGCCATGGACGCAGTGATGGCATACTGGAAGTCCACAGGCACTTACGTCGACGAGGTTCCCCCACCTGGGGCGAACATCGTTAGTGGCATGTGGATTTTCAGGGTGAAGCGGCCGCCGGGTTCTCCGCCTGTCTTCAAGGCACGTTACGTTGGACGAGGCTTCAGTCAGCAACAAGTAGTTGACTTCTTCCAGACCTTCTCCCTTACCCCAAAGATGACCACTCTTCGGGTGCTGCTACACGTCGCCGCTCAACGTGACTACAAGCTTCACTCTCTTGACTCTAGCACTGCTTTCCTACAGGGCAGCCTACATGAGGAGATCTGATGCGCCGCCCACCTGGTTTCACTGGGTCGTTTCCTGCACGTACCCAGTAGAGCCTCCGGTGGCCAGTCTACGGTCTCTGCCAGGCGCCTCGCGAGTGGCACGACACACTGAGGACGACTCTTGCGGCTCTTGGGTTTGTTCCTTCTACTGCTGATCTGTCGCTGTATCTGCGCACCGACACTTCGCTGCTGCCGTTCTACATCCTCGTGTACGTCGACGACTTGGTCTTTGCCACTGCTGACACTGCTCGACTGGCCCATGTGAAGTCGGAGCTGCAGAAGAGACACACGTGCACAGACCTAGGTGAGGTGCGCAGCTATCTTGGCTTGCAGATCAGCCGTGACAGAGCACGGTGCACCATCACCCTGACTCAGTCGCACATGGTGCAGCAGGTCCTTCAGCGCTTCAACTTGCAGTACTCCTCGCCACAGTCTACTCCGTCTGCCTACCGGCCACTCCCTCTCAGCTCTGCCTTCGGATGAGTCCGTAGAGCCAACTAGCCCGTATCCAGAGCTTTTGGGCTGCCTCATGTACCTGATAACCTGCACTCGACCTGACCTTGGTTACCCTCTTAACATCCGTGGCATGCTACATTGCGCCCGGGAGACACCGACTAGAGCACTAGAAGGCCGCTTAGATGGTGATGCGCTACTTGTGCAGTACGTCGGGCATGGGGCTTGTGCTTGGAGGACGGGGTCCAGTTGTCCTCACTACTCACGCAAACGCTTCTTTGGTTGACGACTTGGCTATGTAGCGGTCGTCACAGAGTTACACCTTCAGCCGTGGCTCCGGTTCTGTTTCGTGGCGGTCTACCCGCTTGTCTTCTGTTCTCAGCTCTAGCTGTGAGGCTGATATATACGCAGGGGGCATGGCTGTACAGGAATTACGCTGGCTCATCTACCTGCTGACCGACTTGGGAGAGCCGCCTCGTTCTCCTCCAGTTCTATACGTCGACAACAAGGCCATAATTGCCTTGTGTCAGGAGCACAAACCGGAGCACAGAACGGAGCACATAGCTCTGCGCTACTTCCTTGCTCGAGAGTTGCAGCAGCTTGGTCAGCTTCATCTTGTTTACGTGGCCTCTCAGGCCAACACTGCTGATATCTTCACGAAGGCACTTTAGCCTTAGTGATCATCAGCGTTTCTGTACTGTTTTAGGCCTTGTGCCTACCTAGCCTCACTTGCTTACTTCTTGACTTTGCATATACTGTGATCTATATACTGATACCTGCATGCTTACTCTTGCTAGGTCTTGATCACTGCACTGCTTGTTCTCATTGTATGACTCTGCATGTGAACTGGCCTTGTGGCCATTTGCTTGGCTCAAAATGCATGGTGACTTCGTGATCCACCTTGAGCTTGCTTTGCCTTTCTTGACTGATCTTGTGACCTCTTGTTCTCCCCCACTTTGCCTATGGGGTACAACCCAAATTGTTGGTGCAACCCTATGGTTTGCACTCGGCTTGTTGTCCGTGTGCGTGCATGTGTGTGTGTATGGAATGGTATGAGGGCATGGGATAATATATATTTCATGCTTATAATAGTGTGTGAATGTTGAGTCATGATGTCGAGTGTGTGTGTTGAGTCAATAGGGAGTTATCTCTAGACGCGTGTTACGCGGTCGTTTGTGTCTCGCGCGCGGTTTCTATTTTGTCGTGCGCGGTTTCTATTTTGTCCCGTGTCGAACGTTCGGTGTGTCGCAGGTGTGTGCAGCAGACCCATCAAGAACTCAAGGATGAGTTTGTGATGAAGAGCCCGAGCCTTGGTGTCAAGCCTCAGGTGATTTCAAAGCTCGCCAAAAGGGTACACCTCAAGATATTGAAGATAGTTACATTACTTTGTGTAGTGTAACATTTCACTTGGTGTAGGCCCTAGTGAAGGGTAGTTTCGAGACCCTTCATGGTTGGGGACAGTGTGGCACTGTTCCACATCACTGTATCTCGGCTCTTGGGGTTTGTAGGAGCTGGAAGTCATTCCCAACTCGTAACTCTTCCTAACTCTTCCTATCTTGTGTTCTAAGACTATAGTGGCTGCCATAGTGCCGTTCGTTCAAACCAACGCTGTGTCGTCAATACTTGATCAAATCGTGCGATCTAAATTGCCTATTGTAGGCGACAATAAGACGCTCCAGATCCAAGTTGAATCAAGTCATTTGAAGCTGTGACCAGAACGCTATGAACGTTTGAAGCCGCTGTGCAGAAATCCGACTGTGCACTCTATCTTTCGTTTTAGGCACATTGGAGCCTACTGTGACTATAACAAGTGGTATCAGAGCCCCTTGGAGCAGTTTCGACAATGGCTAGACATGAGGAAAGGGGTGGCAGAGGTGCTGGTGGTAGAGGAGAAGCCCAAGCTCAAGGCCAACCCCGTGACTCAGCCATGGCGCCCTTGCAACCAAGTGTTGGCCCATCTAGGGATGAGCCTAGAGTGTTTGGCCTTGACAAGTTCAATGGTGACAACTTTGCTGAGTGGTCCTTCAGAATGGAGAACATATTTGACCACTATGACCTGCTGGAGGTGATGGAAGGAACGGAGAAGCGTCCTGAGAACGACCCGGAGAAGAGCCCGTGGGTGCGGAAGAGCGCACAAGGCTACCTCCTACTTGGGCAAGCGTTGGGGAGCAGCCAAATCCGTCACATCAAGCCTTTCCAGCGTGAACCTGAGAAGGGACCAAAAGCATGGGCTGCTCTCAAGGGTGTACACGCTCCTGCAACAGCGGCGGTAGCTGTGGTGTTGGAACGGCAAATGGCGACATTACGAATTGAAGAGGATGAAGCGGTTGAAGAAGGGGTGCAGAAATTCTTCGACTTGTTGACGCGGCTTGAGGGAGCGGATTTGAACTATAGTGAGCTCCAAAAGAAGACCAAGTTGCTGGCCCTACTCCCCGAATCATGGTCCTCGCTCATCATCAACCTCAATCGCGACTTGCCCCGCCTCTCGCTCGAAGACGTGAAGCGGGCTATCCTTCAAGAGGATTTCCGCCGTCGTGAGTTGGCGAGTGCGGATGGCGCTGGGGCAGCGAGCATCGGCCGTGGATATGGTCGAGGAAGAGGCAGAGGAAAAGGGGGAGGAAGGTTTGGTGGCAGCAACTTCGGCGGAGGCCGCGGGAGTGGCGGTTACGGCAGCAATGACAAGAGCTACGGACGCGGTCGCGGCCGATTCGACGGCGAGTGTCACTATTGCCACAAGAGCGGACACATGTGGCGCGACTGCTACAAACTCCCTGATGGTTGGACCCCTGCTCAAGGCCAAGAGGGTAGAGGAGCAGGAGGAGGGAGAGGACGAGGCCGTGGAGGCCGTGGCGGTCGCGGTGGCGGAGCTGCAAACATGAAGAACGGAGACAACGACAAGGACCCGAGCGACGATCGATACCCGGGTCTATTCTACTTCGTGTCGACGCAAGTACCGGCTGGTCCAGAGAAGGATGAAGGCTTTGAGGAGCCAGCAGCTGTGGGGAAGGTGACCCTACACCCCCTGGACTATTGGGTGATTGATAGTGGCGCTACCTATAGCATGACACCTCGCCCGGACTTGCTCACCGAACTCGAGCCATCACCGGTGAAGCATGTCACATCGGCTTTGGGGCAGCGAGCAGAGGTGAAAGGCATGGGGAAGGCCATGTTCAAGGGTGCTGATGGGAAGATGGTGGGCCTCAAGAACGTGCTTTGGGTGCACAGCCTTGCTGCAAACCTGATTTCCGTGCGGCGGTTGGCAAAGGCCGGCATGGACACTAACTCGAAGGGAGCCAAGACCTACACCGCAAGGCTTGGCGATCGAATTCTCTGGGACCTTCATGAGGACAGGGATGTCTACAACGAGATGTGGCAGATCCCAGTGGTCCCTATGCCTAAGGAGAGGCAAGTGGCAGCAAGCATCAGCACCAAGGATGGAGCGGCCGGTAGCGACGATGGCGCGAACGGTCGCGCTAAGGAGAATGAGCTCAAGAAGAGCAAACCTGGAGGGACCAGCAAGTTCAGTGAACCTAAGGAGAGTGGTGCAGCAGCCAAGGGGCAGCAAAAGGGTGAGGAGAACCCCGAGGCAGGAGCGGAGGAGGACTACGGAGAGAGTATGTGGGGCGCTATTGCGAGCGCGGCATTCTCCAATCCAACTTCGGCTACGGGGGAGTGTGATTGGCTCACCTTGCATCGGCGCATGGGGCATGTGGCCCTGCCTATCTTGCAGCAGCTAGTGAAGAATGAGATGGTTGCTGGCATATGTGTGAAGGGGGAGCCCGATGAGGTGCTTGGCTGCCCGACGTGCATTCAAGCCAAGTTCACCCGTTTTCCGTTCTCTAGTTCGGAGGCAACGGCAAAGGCACCGCTTGATGAGGTGGTGATGGACGTGGTGGGCCCCCTGAAGCTTGGAGCTGCTGGAGCTGAGTATTTTCTCACCATTGTTGACGTCTACACCCGCATGACTTGGGTGTACGTGCTGGCCAAGAAGAGTGACGTGGCTGAAACGTTGAAGGCGGATTGGTTCCCGATGGTGGAGCGGCAACAAGACCGTCTAGTCAAGTCAATCCGCACCGATCGAGGGGGAGAGTTCCTGAGCAAGGAGTTTGGGTTGTGGCTGAAGAAGAATGGTATTCGGCACTCCCTCACCATGCCATACTCCCCTGCAATGAATGGCATCGCCGAGCGAGCGAACCGCACAATCACGGAGGCGGCACGCGGGTTGCTCATTGAAGCCGGGCTACCCGACTATTTCTGGCCTGATGCGGTGCGGAGCGCGTGTGTGGCTAAGAACAGAGCCTTGACTCATGTGGGAGCAGACAAATAGGGTGCCCTATGTGGAGTGGCTAGGAAGGAAGCCAAAAGTGGATATGCTTCGGGTGTTCGGGTGCATGTGCATGGCGCTTGTGCCTAAGCATCTTCGGCACAACAAGCTTGGTGCCAAGGCGGTGTGGGCCGTGCACTTGGGCATGGCTCAAAACAGCAAGGGATGGCTTCTTTGGGACCCATTCACCAAGAAGTTCTTGGTGAGCAGGGACTGCAAGTTCATGGAGAACTTCATGTACAAGGATTGGAAGGCGGAGAATGAGGCGAAGATAGGCATGCGGTTTGGGGAGGTGAAGAGTTCCGGTTTGGAGCATGTGGAGCTGCCTTTGGAGCTGAGCAGCGGCAGCACAACCATGAGGCAATCCTCCCTTGTGAATGGGGGAGAGGAGGCCAATGATGCAGAGGAAGAAGAGGAGGAGGTGCAGCAAGTGAGCGAGCGTGCACCGTCACTCCCTTCCCGTACCACGAGTGCTCCACGGATTCGAGCCACACCGCAGCAACGCCAAGGCCTTCAAGTCCCTGCAGCTGAGGAGGAAGGAAGGGGGAAGAGGAGAGTTCAACCCCCTAATAGGCTGACCTATGATGCACTTGGAAAGCAAGGCAAGACAGCCCTGGCCGGAGCGGCAATGATGGTCGGAGACGACGAGGAGAGTGACAACGAGGAGTGTGCCTTCGCGTTCTTCTCTCCGGTGGAGATGCCGGGAGAACCAGCAACTCTCAAGGAGGCTTTGGAGAGTAGTGATGCTGAGGAGTGGAAGAAGGCTATGGAGATTGAGCTGAAGAGCATCGAGGAGAATGACACGTTTGAATTGGTGGAGCTACCGGAGGGGCGTACGGCGATAACGTCCAAGTGGCTCTTCAAAATCAAGTCGGATGCCGACGGCAAGATCGAGCGTTACAAGTCTAGGCTTGTAGCCAAGGGGTACCAGCAGAAGGAGAAGGTGGACTTCAAGGAGCTGTTTGCCACTGTGGTGAAGCCGACGACGCTGCGCACCCTATTCGCGGGAGCCGCCATCAAAGGATGGGTGGTGAAGCAAATGGACATTGTGACGGCATTCCTTAACGGCATCCTTGAGGAGGAGATATTTATGGCGCAGCCAGAGGGGTTTGATGATGGTAGTGGCAGAGTGTGGAAGCTGAAGAAGGCCCTCTATGGGCTGAAGCAGGCCCCTAGGCAATGGTACATGAAGCTGCGCGAAGTGTTGGAGGAGATCGGCTTCACTCCCTCAACGGCCGATCACTCCTTGTTCATGCTTGGCGAGGGGGAGCAGAGGAGCTTCATGGTGGTTTATGTGGATGACATTCTCATATTTTCACCCTCCTCTGACCTTGTGAAGGAGGTGATGCTGAAGCTGCATGACAAGTTCAAGTGCAAGTCCCTTGGTGACGTGAACTTCTACCTTGGGCTCCACATCGAACGAGACGTGGAGAAGCGGAGCATGCGAGTGCACCAACGGAAGTACCTGGAGGCGTTGGCTGCCAACTTTGGCCAGAGTGAAGGTCATGTGGCTACTCCCTTTCCCTCTGGGTTCAAGTGTGTGAAGGGGCCAGAGGAGGAGAGTGTTGGAGAAGAGGAGAGGCGCCGATTTCACTCGTTGGTGGGCAGCCTCATGTATGCGGCGGTAAACACCCGACCGGACGTCGCGTTTGCTACCGGGCAGCTGGCTAGGGTTGTGCAATGCCCTAATGAGGAGCAGGTAGCAGCTGGAATGAGGGTGGCCAAGTATCTTGGCCAAACACCGACCGTTGGGCTGCAATACTCGGCGGCGGCACAAAGGCGCCAAAAGGGCGCGGATGGTGTTGAACCCGGGCGTTTGTACCTCACCGCCTACTCGGATGCTTCATATGCATCAGAACCAGAGGACATGACAAGTGTGGGAGGCTTCATATGCTGTGTTGGTGGAGGCCCAATTGCTTGGGAGAGCAAGAAGCAGGTTGACCAAGCTTTGAGCTCGGTGGAGTCCGAGTACATGGCACTCTTCCGTGCCGTACGGGAGATTGTGTGGCAGCGGCGTTTGTTGGCTGAATTGGGGGAGGAGCAGCAAGGACCTACCCCACTGTATTGTGACAGCCAGGGTGCCATTGCTCTTGCTAAGAACCCTGTGTTGCATGGACTCACGAAGCACATGAGGGTGAAGTGGCATTGGACGAGGAGCATGGTAACCGCGGGTGAAGTTGAGTTGCGCTACGTGAAGACCACGGGGCAGCCGGCTGACATGATGACCAAGAGGTTGGTGGAGCAGCAGCATTGGAAGTGTTGCAAGCTGGCTGGGATGGCTCTGAACTGACGAGAGCAACATATCCTAAGGCCAACAATCCGAGGGGGAGTTTGTTGGTGCAACCCTATGGTTTGCACTCGGCTTGTTGTCCGTGTGCGTGCATGTGTGTGTGTATGGAATGGTATGAGGGCATGGGATAATATATATTTCATGCTTATAATAGTGTGTGAATGTTGAGTCATGATGTCGAGTGTGTGTGTTGAGTCAATAGGGAGTTATCTCTAGACGCGTGTTACGCGGTCGTTTGTGTCTCGCGCGCGGTTTCTATTTTGTCGTGCGCGGTTTCTATTTTGTCCCGTGTCGAACGTTCGGTGTGTCGCAGGTGTGTGCAGCAGACCCATCAAGAACTCAAGGATGAGTTTGTGATGAAGAGCCCGAGCCTTGGTGTCAAGCCTCAGGTGATTTCAAAGCTCGCCAAAAGGGTACACCTCAAGATATTGAAGATAGTTACATTACTTTGTGTAGTGTAACATTTCACTTGGTGTAGGCCCTAGTGAAGGGTAGTTTCGAGACCCTTCATGGTTGGGGACAGTGTGGCACTGTTCCACATCACTGTATCTCGGCTCTTGGGGTTTGTAGGAGCTGGGAGTCATTCCCAACTCGTAACTCTTCCTAACTCTTCCTATCTTGTGTTCTAAGACTATAGTGGCTGCCATAGTGCCGTTCGTTCAAACCAACGCTGTGTCGTCAATACTTGATCAAATCGTGCGATCTAAATTGCCTATTGTAGGCGACTATAAGACGCTCCAGATCCAAGTTGAATCAAGTCATTTGAAGCTGTGACCAGAACGCTATGAACGTTTGAAGCCGCTGTGCAGAAATCCGACTGTGCACTCTATCTTTCGTTTTAGGCACATTGGAGCCTACTGTGACTATAACACAAATTAGGGTTTCCTACTTGTACCCATCCTACTGCTAGTTCATTCATTCCTGTTCGTTATTCTGACTGTCGCGTCATACTGGATGGCAGGTTGCGTGGTAATTGGCTCGTGGATGGGATGTAGGGGCAGAGGAGGCTAACGTAGAAGGATGGACTGACGTACCAGTGGGCGGGCAGGAGGAGGTGGGCAGTGACGGTCGTTATCAGAGACCCACAATATCGGGAGCAGAGTTTCGGTGTTATAGGCAATTAGAGGTTCTGGGTGTCAAGTAGTACAAGGTCGTCGGGCTGGTAATTCATGGGGCGACGGTGGTGATTGGTGTTGCGTTTAGCGATGAGAATTTATTTTTATGATGGCGTCTGCTACTCGGTTCCAGGCCGCCTGTAAGATTTTGGCAAAATGTTGCGCTGTGTGGGACTGGATTGTCGGGGTTTGGCGTCATGAGTACTATAGGGTTCTGCCCGTAGTTGAGGTACAAAGGTGACTGTTGCGTTATGGCTGACGTGGAATTAGTTGTATGCAAACTCGATGAGTGACTGCTGCTGTTCCCATGTTGCCGGGTCTGTCAGAATCCCAGCCACTAACCACTGGGATAAAAGGGCTTGTGAAGTAGCGGGTCAGTGCTCCCATAACCCCCCAGGCGAACGCGCCTGTAAACCTCTCCAGGATCAATCGGGCCTCCATAGTGCAGATCTACTGACACCCCCCCACACTGGGAGGCCCAGGACTAAGCACAGCAGCAACGGCCTACATGTGCATACACCGGGAATCGAACCCAAGATCGCTCTGATACCATGTGAAGAAATGAGGAATAGAATGAGGAAAATGTGGGTACAAGTAGGAAACCTACCCTATAGTGTCTACCCCACTACAACCTAGATAGACCATAGCATATAAGTTTGACACACCCCCGTAGGCAAAGTGGGGGAGAACAAGAGGTCACAAGACCAGTCAAGCAAAGCAAAGCAAGCTCAGGGTGGATCACAACGTCACCACACATTCCGAGCACAAGTTCAAGGCCACAAGGCCAGTTAACATGCAAGATCATATATAAAGGTAAACAAGCAAGTGCAGGTATAGAAAGATCACAGTACAAGCAAGGTTAAGAAGTGAGCAAGTGAGGCCAAGTAGGCACAAGACCTAGCATCGTAAAGAAGCGCTGATGATGACAAGGCGGAAGTGCCGTTGGTAAAGATATAAGCAGTGTTGGCCTCAGAGGCCACGTAAGCAAGGCGCAGCTGAACCACGCTGCTACAGCTCACGAGCAAGGAAGTTACGAAGAGCAATGTGCTTCGTTCTGTGCTCTAGTCTGTGCTCTCGACACAAGGCCAGCATGGCCTTGTTGTCTACGTACAGAACTGGAGGAGAACGAGGCGGCTCTCCTAGGTCAGTCAGCAGGTAGGTGAGCCAGCGAAGCTCCTGTGCAGCCATGGCCCCCGCAGTAGATCTCAGCCTCACAGCTGGAGCCGAGAACAGAAGACGAGCGGGTAGACCGCCATGAAACAGAGCCGGAACCAAGGCTGAAGGTGTAACCCTGTGAGGACCGCTGCGTAGCCTGGTCGTCAGCCCAAGAAGCATCTACGTGACCTGTGAGGACCACTGGATGTCACCCTCCAAGCACTAGCCCCATGCCCGACGTACTGCACAAGTAGCGCAACACCCTCTTCGCTGCAGCCATGTGCTCTGGTCGGTATCTCCCAGGAGCAACATAGTGTGCCAAGATGCTAAGAGGGTATGCAAGGTCAGGTCGTGTGCAGGTCATCAGGTACATGAGGCAGCCAACAAGCTCTGGGTACGGGCCACTCGACTCTACGGACTCATCCGAAGGCAGAGCTGAGAGCGAGTGGCGAGTAGACAGAGGAGTGGCCTGAGGCGAGGAGTACGTGAAGTCGAAGTGCTGAAGGACCTGCTGCACCATGTGTGACTGAGTCAGGGTAATGGTGCGCTATGCTCTGTCCCGGGTGATCTGCAAGCCAAGGTAGCTGCGCAGTTCACCCAGGTCTGTGCACGTGTGTCTCTTCTGCAGCTCCGACTTCACGTGGGCGAGTCCATCAGTGTCAGCAGTGGCAAAGACCAAGTCGTCGACGTACACGAGGATGTAGAACGGCGGCAAAGAGGTGTCGGTGCACAGAAACAGCGACGGGTCGGCAGTAGAAGGAGCAAACCCAAGAGCCACAAGTGTAGTCCTCAGTGTGTCGTGCCACTCACGGGGCGCCTGGCGGAGACCGTAGACTGGCCGCCGGAGGCTCCACTGAGTACCAGGGGGGAACGACCTAGTGAAGCCAGGTGGGCGGCACAGCCAGATCTCCTCGTGCAGGCTGCCCTGTAGGAAAGCAGTGCTGAAGTCAAGAGAGTGAAGCTCGTAGTCGCGCTGAGCGGCTATGTGTAGCAGCACCCGAAGAGTGGTCATCTTTGGGGTGGGAGAGAAGGTCTCAAAGTAGTCAACTCCCTGCCGCTGACTGAAGCCTCGAGCCACGTAACGCGCCTTGAAGACTAGGCGGAGAACCATGCGGCCGCTTCACCCTAAAAATCCACATGCCACTGACGATGTTCGCCCCAGGTGGGGGAACCTTGTCGACGTAGGTGCGTGTGGACTTCCAAGAAGCCATCTCTGCGTCCATGGTTGACTGCCACTGTGAGGAGTAGGGACCCTCGATCGCCTCAGCATACGATCGAGGAGTCGGGATGACTGGTGCATCCGGGTCTCCCTCAGGGGCAATCAGCGTGGACACGAGATGAGGCGAAGCAGCAGCAAAACACTGGAGCTCCTCCTGCCTGTTCTTAAGGACGTGCGTGCTAAGAGCACACTCACCCCCGACGGACGGAGGACAGACAGACTTAGACTCAGCAACGAGACTAGTGGCGTAGTCTAGACGACAGCGAGCAGCAAAGTCGACAAGCTCAGGCAACTAAGGCAGACGCAGCAGTGGACTCAAAGGAAGGGCCAGTGACAACAGTAGCCAGGAGACGCGTGACAGTAGGACTGGCAGCACGACGAGAGTCAGACTACGGGTCAGCAAGGACAGGAAGAGAGGACTCTGGAGGAGACGGCAACGGGACACGCAGAGGAGCAGTGGAAGGACGCAGTGCCATGCGGTGTGTGCGTGGGACCGTAGGAGGACGCGGACGCGGAGCACGACTACTAGTGCGAGCAGCACAAACAGGTGACGCAGGACAAGACGCAGGCTCACGACGCTCAGCAAGACCTCCAGTAGGACCAGTGTAGGGAGAAGGAGCAGGTAGGGGGGAGGCGGGCTGTAACTGTGACCGCGACTGGACAGGGTGTCTAAGGGAGGAGACCAAGAACTTGCTCAAGGAGCGGAACGAAGTACGGCCGCGGCCGCGCAGCGCCTTGAGAACCAGCAGGGACAGTTAATGTACCACCAGAGGCAGCACCAGCGCCAGCAGCACCTCCAGCTCCAACAGCGCCAACTCCAGCACCCGCACCAGCACCAGCAGCACCTCCAACGCCAACACCCCCTGCAGCTCCAGCTCCAGCAGCTCCAGCTCCATGCAGCACCAACTCCAGCAGGACCGTCAGCAGCACCCCCAGGCCCAGTAGCTCCAGTACCGCCAGTACGAGCACCTCCAGGACCAGTCGGACATCCACAGTGCAGATCTACTGACAGTGTCATCGCATGTGGCTTGAATTAACTGCTCCTCTGATTGGTCTGTTTTGTTTGACTGTCGGTTTCGGGGTGGTACGATGAACTGAACTGTAGTCAAGTGCCGAACTGCCGCCACATGTTCCCCCATTAGTTGCTGGTGAATTTCGGTTCACGGTCACTAATGATCGCCGCGGGTATCCCGTGTAGTCAAGCGACGGCTGAGATGAAGATTCGGGCTGTTTCTTCAGCTTAGACTGATTTTTATTTTTCTAGGCTGCGAAATGGGCCACCGTCATCAGCCGATCGACGACGACCCAGATCGTGTAGTTTCTACTCGCTCCAGCTGGTAACCCCGTGACGAAGTCTATTGTCACGTCCTGTCAAGAACACTATGGGGATGGTATTGGCTGCAACTGCCCATCCGGTCATTTCCGTAATGGCTTCATGATCTGGCAGGTTGGACACAATGCCATCAGTCGTTGCACGTCGGTCAGCCGGTCAGCATTTCAGGCCCGAAATGTCTTGAACTCCGTCGTGTGCCTCCCATAATAGTAGCGTGTAGCCCAGTACCCAGATGTGATCGGTGCCAGCTTTTACGTGATAAATCCCCTTTGCTGCTGCAAACTGCTGCGAGTTTTCTCGTGTGAAGAATGGTTCTGTCAAATATTTGTGGGTAAATAGTCCTGTGAGCAGTGGGCTGGTTTGTGCAAGTAGTATCACATGTATTTGGGTAGTCGGGCGGGTCAGTGAGTCGGCGATATTTGAGGCTCCCTTCTTGTAGGTGACCGTGTAGTGGAGGTTAGACTCAAGAAAATCGAGCCAACGGATTTGTTGTGGGTTGAGGTGGGGTTGTGTGTGGAGGTATTTTAGAGATCGGTGGTCGATCCGTACTGTCACGTCGGCGTCTGTCAAGTAATAGTGCCACATTTTGAACGCGTGCACGATTGCGAGCATTTTGCGGTCGTGTATCGGGTAAATTTTCTCTGGCGGGTGCTGTCAGAATCATGAACGAGAATGAGGGAACTAGCAGCATGCAGGAGTACAAGTAACAAAACCCTAATTGGGTTGTACCCCATCTGGGCTACCCCACTACAGCCTACACAACATGCAGCATATAAGTTTGACACGTGCAGCTTTCATGACCCACTTTATGCACATGGGATAATGTCAAACATTATATATGTTCTGCTTGTGTAGGCTACAGTGGGTTAGCCTATAGGGGGTACACAATTCTAGGGTTTCCTACTTGTACTCATTTCACTGCTAGTTCATTCATTCCTGTTCGCTTATTCTCACATGGTATAGAGCGGGTCCTTCTACGGACCATTTTTTTGGGCCCACCGAAGCGCCCCCCGAGGCGCGATTTTTTTTAGCGACCCCTCGGGTCGTCATTTTCCCTGCGGCCCCGCCGCTTTCACTGACGCGGCCTCGCCGCCCTCTCTGACGGGGCCCCGCCGCCGGCCCTTACGCGGCCCCGTCGCCGGCTCTCACGCGGCCCCGCAGCAGGCTCTCTCGCGGCCCCGCCCCGGCCTTTACGCGGCCCCGCCGCCTGCTCTCACGCGGCCCCGCCCCGGCTCCTTCGCGGCCCCGCCGCCTGCTCTCGCGCGGCCCCGCCCCGGCTTCTACGCGGCCCCGCCCCGGCTTTCACGCGGCCCCGCCGACGGCTTTGTCGCGGCCCCGCCCAGGCCCTTACGCGGCCCCGCCGCCTGCTCTCACGCGGCCCCGCCCCGGCTCCTTCGCGGCCCCGCCGCCTGCTCTCGCGCGGCCCCGCCCCGGCTTCTACGCGGCCCCGCCCCGGCTTTCACGCGGCCCCGCCGACGGCTCTGTCGCGGCCCCGCCCAGGCCCTTACGCGGCCCCGCCGCCTGCCCCCGTCGCGGCCCGGTCGCCTCCTGACGGCCCCGCCGTCCCTTCGTGACGGCCCCGCCGTCCCCTCCTGACGGCTCCTGCCGTCCCCTTCTACCGGCCCCGCAACTTGCACCTGCTGGCCCCGCCGCTGCACCTACCGGCCCCCACCACCCACCCCCCCTTTTCCCGTCGCCTGTCGAGGCGACCTGAGGGGGCCGCTTGCGGAGGGGTGGCAGGTGTGTGGCCTCCCCTGCTTCTCCTCCTCCTTCATCGCTCACCTGCAGCAGCCGAGCCGCCCCACCGCCGAGCCGCCCTGCACCCGAGCCGCCCAGCAGCCGAGCCGCCCTGCCGCCGAGCCGCCGGGTCACTGAGCTGCTGAGCTGCAGTTGCTGCCGAGCCGCCCTGCCGCCGAGCCGCCGAGTCACCGAGCTGCTGAGCTGCAGTTGCTGCCGAGCCGCCTTGCCGCCGAGCCGCCCGAGTCGCCCGAGCCGCCGAGCCGCCGAGGTGCCAAGCCGCTGAGTCGCCGAGCCTACTCTTCCCACCACTGGTGAGCTCTTGCCCTGCTAGCACGCTGCGCGTCGCCTGCTTGCCTGCCTGCCTGCGTTTTGGCTTGCCTGGCTGCCTGCCTTCCTGCTGCTAGTCCTGCTCCTGCTTCTACTTGCGGAGCCAGATGCAGCCCCAGCGACGCCTGCGTGAGTCCCTCACGCCCCAGCAGCTGCGTCAGTGGTACGCTGGTTGGGGCTGTAGGGGTGGCGACGCTACTCCTACTTCCACTCCTGCTGCTTCTACTCGTGGTGGCGGCCAGATGCAGCTCCCGCGACCCTCTCGCGTGTCTCTCACGCCTCGCCAGCTTCGTGAGTGGTACGCTCAGAGTGGAGGGTCTCTCAGTGCTGTTCGCTGCTCTTACGTGATTCGCACTGGTACTCGGACTGGTCAGCCTTGTGGGACACGTAGTCATACACAGTCCCGCTGCTTCGCCCGTCTGAGCGACGCCTGGCGTACCGTGTTTGGCGACGAGGCTGAGCTTCCCGACTGGGTGGAGTTGCTTAGGCAGAGGGTAGATATATATGCTCTTGACTATGATGCTATTCTCACTGCCATGTATGCATTGCCTACTAGTGCTGACCGTGCCGGTCACCTGTGCGTCCCGCGTGACCCAGGTATAGGACCTGCTGCTCTAGCTACTGGTGAGGCTGCTGCTCTGGGTGCTAGTGAGTCTCCTGCTCCAGGTACAGGTGCGGCTGCTGCTCTAGGTGCTAGTGAGTCTGCTTCCTCAGGTGCGGGTGAGGCTGCGCTCTCAGGTACCGCGTTGGCTTCGGCCTCCCTCACCTTTACACTTGACTCTGGGGCTTCTCGCTCCTTCTTTCGGGACCGCACCACACTCATGCCGCTTGGTCGGCCGGTTGCTGTCTCCCTGGCTGACCCCTCTGGGGGTCCTGTCCTCGCTCACTTCTCCACTGTCCTCCCGTGTCCGGCTGCCCCCTCGGGCACCCTGTCTGGCCTGTACCTCCCCTCGTTCTCGACGAACTTGGTGAGTGGTGCAGACCTACAGGATGCAGGGGGTTCACCAGTTCACTCCTGCGAGTCAGCAGGGTGACCCACTGCACGGACGCACGCACAGGCCGGCACCTGGCCACGTTCTCGCGTCGGCCGGGGTCGAGCCTCTACACCCTGACCACTGAGTCTCCTCCTGTCCCCGCGTCCGGTCAGGTAGCAGCGTCGGGTCAGGTGTTTGCTGCTGCGTCCAGGTCTGGTCCTGAGTCTGCCCCCTGTTCGTGTCGCCTCCTGTCTCACGAGACTCTTCTGTGGCACCACCGTCTAGGCCACCCCTCCTTGCCCCGTCTTCGGGGCATGGCTTCCCGTGTCCTTGTCTCTGGTCTTCCCCAGTCTCTCCCTCCCCTTCCTTCGGGACCAGGACCTTCCTGTGTCCCCTGTGTCGAGGGGCGCCTCAGGGCTGCTCCTCACTCCTCCCAGTTTCCCCCGACAGAGGCTCCTCTGCAGACGCTTCACATGGACGTGTGGGGCCCGGCCCGCGTCCGTGGGCAGGGTCACGAGCGCTACTTCCTGTTGGTGGTTGACGACTACTCGCGTTACACCTCAGTCTTCCCCTTGCGCAGCAAGGGTGCTGTCACTGACGTGCTGATCGACTGGATCCGCGAGGCTCGTCTCCAGCTCAGGAGGAGCTTCGGCTCGGACTTTCCTGTTCTGCGTCTGCACTCTGACCGAGGTGGGGAGTTCTCCTCTCCCCTTCTGCGAGACTACTGTCGGGCACAGGGGATCCGCCAGACCTTTACGCTTCCGGACTCTCCACAGCAAAATGGGATTGCTGAGCGCCGCATTGGCATGGTCATGGATGTCGCTCGTACGTCCATGATGCATGCGGCTGCCCCCCATTTTCTGTGGCCGTTTGCGGTTCGGTACGCGGCGCATCAGCTCAACCTTCACCCCAGGGTCTCTCGGCCCGCGATGTCCCCAGTGCTACTGTGGACGGGGAAGGTCGGCGATGCGTCTGCGTTCCGTGTCTGGGGATCTCGGGCGTTTGTCCGCGACTTGTCTGCGGACAAGCTGTCCCCCCGTGCTGCTCCCTGTGTCTTCCTTGGCTTCCCCCCTGACGCTCCAGGGTGGCAGTTCTACCACCCCTCCTCTCGTCGTGTTCTGTCCTCCCAGGACGTCACGTTCGACGAGTCAGTCCCCTTCTACCGCCTCTTCCCCTGCCGTACTCCTTCCCTCCCCCCCCCACCGGACTTCCTGGTGCCAGTTCCCCCCCCAGTAGACCCCCTTCCCCCTCAGGTTCCTGCCCCTTCAGGTGTGTCCCAGGTAGACACAGTCGAGCCAGTCGAGGTTGCTGCTGAGTCTGGTCCTGCTGCGGGTGCAGAGTCTGGGGGTGCTACGCCTGCGGGTGCTGAGCTTGGGGGTGCTGCTGCTGGGGGTGCTGAGCCTGGGGGTGCGAGGCCGGGGGGTGCTGAGCTTGGGGGTGCTGCTGCTGGGGGTGCTGAGCCGGGGGGTGCTACGTCAGGAGCTGCTGAGCCTGGGGGTGCTGAGCCTGGAGGTGCGGAGCCTGCGACTGCTGGGCGGGAGCCGCTCTCTCCACAGGAGCTGCGCGAGTGGTTTGCTCGCCGCTGGAGGCGTGCTGCTGGAGCTGGAGCTTCTTCGCCTGCTGAGGGTGCTACCGGTCCCGGAGCTGCTGGGCCTGCGAGTCCTACTGGAGCTGGAGCTACTGAGTCTCGGGGGTGCTGAGTCTGGAGCTGCTGAGCCTGGAGGTGCTGAGTCTGGAGCTGCTGAGCCTGGGGGTGCTACGTCTGGAGCTGCTGTGCTTGGGGGTGCTGAGTCTGGAGCTGCTGAGCCTGGGGTTTCTCCTGCTGCTGCGTCTCGCCGGGAGCCCCTCTCTCCACAGGAGCTGCGCGAGTGGTTTGCTCGCCGCTGGAGGAGTGCTGCTGGAGCTGGAGCTTCGTCGATCGTCGAGGGTGCTGGTGCTGCCGGTCCTGGAGCTGCTGGGCCTGCGGGTCCTACTGGAGCTGGAGCTGCTGAGGGTGTTGGTGCTGAGACTACTGCTGTCTGTCCTGGCGGTGGTTCTGCTGCTGGTGCTGCTGGAGGTCCTGCCGCTGGAGGTGTTGGTGGCGCTGGTGCTGTCGCTGAGGGTGCTGGTGCTGTCCCTGCTGAGTCTGGAGCTGCCGCGCGGCCTCGGCCGTACTTCGTTCCGCTCCTACAGCAAGTTCTTGGTCTTTCTCCTTCGGTAGAGTGTCCACAGCCTGTCCAGTCGCAGTCACTGTTGGAGCCATTCCTCTCCTCTGCCTGCTCCCTCTCCTTACACTGGTCCTACTAGAGGTCTTGCTGAGCGTCGTGAGCCTGCGTCTCGTCCCGCGTCGCCGGTTCGTGCTGCTCGCGCTAGTGGTCGCGGTTCGCGTCAGCGTCCTCCTCCTGTCCCTTGCACGCACCGGATGTCTCTGCGTCCGTGCACTGCTCCTCTGCGTGCCCCTTTGCCTTCTCCTCCTGAGTCCTCTCTTCCTGCGCTTGCCGACCCTGAGTCGGACTCTCTTCGCGCTGCCAGTCCTACTGTCACGCGTCTGCTTGCTACTGTCGTCACTGACCCCTCTTTTGAGTCCTGCGTCTGCTCTAGTCGCTGAGCTCGTTGACTTTGCTGCTCGCTGTCGTCTCGACTACGCTGCTAGTCTTGTTGCTGAGTCTGCGTCTGTCTGTCCTCCGTCCGTCGGGGGTGAGTGTGCTCTTGGCACGGACGTCCTAGAGGACAGGCAGGAGGAGTTACAGTGTCTAGCGGCTGCTTCACCTCATCTCGCGTCTGTACTGCTTGCCCCTGAGGGAGACCCGGATGCACTAGACATCCCGACTCCGCGTTCTTACGCGGAGGCCGTAGAGGGTCCCTACTCCTCTCAGTGGCAGGCAGCTATGGATGCAGAGATGGCTTCCTGGAAGTCCACAGGCACCTACGTTGACGCGGTTCCCCCTCCTTGGGGCGAACATCGTCAGTGGCATGTGGATCTTCAAGGGTGAAGCGGCCGCCGGGCTCTCCACCTGTCTTCAAGGCACGGTACGTTGCTCGTGGCTTCAGTCAGCGGCAGGGAGTTGACTACTTTCAGACCTTCTCTCCCACCCCGAAGATGACCACTCTTCGGGTGCTGCTGCACATAGCCGCTCAGCGCGACTACGAGCTTCACTCTCTCGACTTCAGCACTGCGTTCCTGCAGGGTAGCCTGCACGAGGAGATCTGGCTGCGCCGTCCACCTGGCTTCACTGGGACTTTCCCTCCTGGCACCCAGTGGAGCCTCCGACTGGCCAGTCTACGGTCTCCGCCAGGCACCGCGTGAGTGGCACGACACACTGAGGACTACGCTTGCGGCTCTTGGGTTTGCTCCTTCTACTGCTGACCCGTCGCTGTTTCTGCGCACCTAACACTTCACTGCCGCCGTTCTACATCCTCGTGTACGTCGACGACTTGGTCTTTGCCACAGCGGACACTGCTGGACTCGCCTACGTGAAGTCCGAACTACTGAAGAGACACACGTGCACAGACCTGGGTGAACTGCGCAGCTACCTTGGCTTGCAGATCACTCGGGACAGAGCACGCCGCACCATTACCTTGACTCAGTCACACATGGTGCAGCAGGTCCTTCAGCGCTTTGGCTTCACGTACTCCTCGCCTCAGGCCACTCCTCTGCCTACTCGCCACTCACTCTCAGCTCTGCCTTCGGATGAGTCCGTAGAGTCGAGTGGTCCGTATGCAGAGCTTGTTGGCTGCCTCATGTACCTGATGACCTGCACACGACCTGACCTTGCATACCCTCTGAGCATTCTTGCACGCTATGTTGCTCCTGGGAGACACAGACCAGAGCACATGGCTGCAGCGAAGAGGGTATTGCGCTTCCTGTGCAGTACGTCGGGCATGGGGCTAGTGCTTGGAGGGCGGAGTCCAGTGGTCCTTACCGGCCATGCGGACGCTTCTTGGGCTGACGACCAGGCTACGCAGCGGTCGTCACAGGGCTACACCTTCAGCCTTGGTTCCGGCTCTGTCTCGTGGCGGTCTACTCGCTCGTCTTCGGTTCTCGGCTCCAGCTGTGAGGCTGAGATCTACGCAGGGGCCATGGCTGCACAGGAGCTTCGCTGGCTCACCTACCTGCTGACTGACCTTGGAGAGCCACCTCGTTCTCCTCCAGTGCTGTACGTAGACAGCAAGGCCATGCTGGCCTTGTGTCGAGAGCAGCGCTTGGAGCACAGAACGAAGCACATTGCTCTCCGCTACTTCCTTGCTCGTGAGCTGCAGCAGCGTGGTCAGTTGCGACTTGCGTACGTGGCCTCTGAGGCCAACACTGCTGATGTGTTCACCAAGGCACTCGCGCCTTGTAACCATCAGCGCTTTTGCACCCAGCTGGGTCTTGTGCCTGTCTTGCCTCACTTGCTCTCCTCTTGACTTCACTTGTACTGTGACATATATATATACCTGCTCTTGCTTGTCTAGTTTTATATATATGTCTGTACTCCTGCATGTGCACTGGCCTCTGGCCCTGCTCTTGTGCTCGGACTGTGTGGTGACTTTGTGATCCACCCTGAGCTTGCTTTGCTTTGCTTGACTGGTCTTGTGACCCCTTGTTCTCCCCCACTTTGCCTATGGGGGTGTGTCAAACATTATATATGTTCTGCTTGTGTAGGCTACAGTGGGTTAGCCTATAGGGGGTACACAATTCTAGGGTTTCCTACTTGTACTCATTTCACTGCTAGTTCATTCATTCCTGTTCGCTTATTCTCACAGATAACAGTAGTTTAAGGGTGTAGGAGGTAGTATAGTGTGTAAACGTGTATGCATTTAAAGCATATACAACAACACTAGTATGGGGCGCAGATTGTAGTGTAGTGACCATTGCAATAGGTAATGAAGGGGGAAACTGAAAAAGGACGGTTGGGATTACGGGGGAACGCACGGAGGGGCAAAATGGGAAACCATATCCCCACCTCGAGCCGCACATTAAGAAATGTGCAGCCTGAGGTTCGGCCAGGTATGTTTCCTCACACTCATCCACTCAATACTTGTTTTCTGTTATTCTCTCGTACAAGTGGAAGTTGACACTCTAGCTCTTAGCAGACAGTGGCACTCCACCAGGAGGGAACCAATGGGGTGAGAAAGTAATTCAGTTCATAATAAAAAACAAGAGCACGCGCGTAGATATCGACAAATATGAGTTGCGCTGGGGTAGAATATTCAGTCGATGAGAGGAAGGATGGCCACGGCGTGAGCACTCACAGAAGCGTGGGCGGTCGTTAGAGCGATTACCTAGGAGGCCGGCCTTCTGCGCAGATTGGGTTCCAGTCGAGCCAGTCCGACGGGAAGGAAGTTCGACTCACGACGAAGCGAGCGGTGAGTTGTTTGTCGTGTCGGCAAGCCCTGCACCGTGGCGGAAAGAGATTTTTCACCGAACCAGAGGCAACCACGGTCACCACCGTGATGATAGGGTGTTCCGCTTGCCAGAAGGAAGGGAACAGCGACTCGACGTCAGAGGCCACTGGCGTGGTCGGGAGGGACCTCTTCGCGGCCGAGGAGAAGGCTCTAGCGTCAGTAGGGAGGAGGAGACGTCCCAGGCAGATCAGACGCGAGAGGAGGCGCGTGAAGGCAATGCGGAAGACAAGAATGACGAGCAGGAGCACTTCGACGAACAGGCAGGCGAGGATCGTGACGACCTCGCCGAAGCCGAGGAGGAGGAACTTGCGCCGGCAGACCAAAACGCCGACACAGGCAAGGCGGCAGCGGAAGAATCGAGGAATGCGCGGGAGGAGCAACGCACGGAACGCCTTGACCGTCTGGGAGGGCGCCGCCCAGACGACGCGCCGCAGCAGGAGCAATAGAATCGTGGGGAAGGTGCACACAAGTCACAACCGCATGGAGTGCGCAGAGGAAGGGAAGGAGGCGTTCGCGCATGCCGGAAGGGCAAAGACGGCCGGCGGGACGGCGAGATGGAAACTCGCGCTCGCCCAAGGGACACCATCCATGAACAGAGCAGCATGGCAGCAGAGTGCAGCCGTAGGGAGAACAGCAGGAGAGCGAGTCACGCTCGCCCAATCGCCAGCAACCGCGTGGAGGGAGATGGGGCGTTGAGTCTCGGTCACCGGAGCCACAATGGCAGAAAGAAGGGTGATAGAGGGTCGACTCACGCTCGCCCGACCGACAACGCCAGCAAGAAGGGAGGCAAGACGAGGCAGGGCACTACCAGAGGTCCGTCGGCAGCAAGGACGGGGGAAGGAAGAGTGGTCACAATCCCTGGCAAGGCGTCAACCGAGCGAGACATGGCGAGAGGAATGAGAAAGGGCATACCGCCCGCCAGCTCGGCAGTGGGGGCAGGCGGGAAGGTATGGGAGCCCGTGGAACCCGCACGGCAAGGCGCGAAGGGACCAGCAAGAGAGTAGGTCCAAGAGGGAAAGCCTGGCGTATGGGGCAGAACGAGCACAAGAAGCTAGGGAAGGCATGGAAAGAGCGAAGGAAAAGGGGATATATGGGAGACCATCAAGAGGAGCGAGTGAATCTTGGGGAGAGGGGCGGGGAGGCGCGGCCACGGCACCAAGGGTGGAGTTACTAGCCAGATTCTCGAGAGATCAACCGTTAGGGTTCTCACTCAAGAACTGCATAATGCAGGTGGGAAACGTGAAGTACCGGTGTGAACAGAACGGCATGGACTCGGTGGACTTCTTCCTAAGCCTGCCAAACACGCTGCAAGGGGAAGCCGAAATGTTGTATCGCGTGAGGATGGAAGAACTGCTATGGAGGGCAGGGAAGTACGGGGAAGACCCCACAGAGACATTCGTGGAGTGGTTGCAGCAGCAGTTCCTTGGACACACGGCAGAGCGGATAAGGGATTTTCAGGAGTTTAAGAGAGGGAGGGCAGAATCGCTGTTTTCGTACTACAATCGGTTGATCAATGTAGCAGAGGACGTGAGGTGTTCTGACAGCAGCCTCCTCATTAGTAAGTTCCTGGGGGGCCTGAATGAGGCGTTAGGAGGCGGATTGAGGATGAGGGTGTATGAGCTAGGAGCGGAGGTGAGCCTGGATAAAGTGTTTGATTTGGCTGAAAAGGTGGAGCTCGTCAAGAGAAAATATAAGGCTTATCTGCCAAGGTCAATGGAGAGAAGCCGCAGGCCAACCTCGGCAGCAGCAACGATACTGGAAGAAAGGGGGAGGGCAAACGAGCGAGGAGAAGCAAAAGCTGACACCAAGATATGCCACAGGTGCGGATAGCCAGAGCACATTCGTAGGGAATGCAAGAACTGTGACGACTATGGGAAGCCGGGCCACCAAAAGCGAGAGTGTCCTGATGCAGCCAAGTGTAAGTTTGCAGGAAGAAGGGACATGAGGCCAAGGACTGCTACCAGAGGGAGGGAGGGGCAAGGAAAAAACTGGAAGAGCTGCAGCGGGAGATCAGCAGGCTATAGGCACAGCTGCAAGCAACAGGACCAAGAAGGAAAGCTGAGGCAAGGATGTACGCAAGAGAGGAGGAGGATGAGGTGAACAGGACGTGCAGTGTCCCCTCATGGCATGGAAGAAAAGGGAGGAGATGGGGCTGAGGAGTGGAGGGAAGGATGGCAGGCAGGAGCAGGGCAGGAAGGTTCGGGAGAAGGGGCAAGAACCAGACAAGCCTAGTGCTGGGACAGCTACTAGCACGCCATATGCAAGGCTAGCGTGTCAGACCTAAGTGCTGCTGCTGGAAGCGGGAGCGATGGAGGTGGAGAGGGAGAAGGTGAAGATAGTCATCATAGACACAAAAGCACAGAGTGTGATGTTAGGCAAGGGGATGGCTGAGAGTCTGGGGCTCATAGCTCCAGAAAGGCACGTGGAGAAGGGGATGTTGGTGATGACGGCAGAAGGAGGGGAACCAAAATGGATGTCGTGCACCCAAACGCCCATGGAAGTGGCACTGCTGCCAAGGGGGAAACATGCAACCAAAATGAGAATGAAGTGTGGCATCTCGAAGTCAGAGGATTTTTATGTGCTAGTGGGCACTGAGATGGTGTTTGCAGTGGGGATGGCCATCCGCACCTGGACAGAGAAGGTGGAGTTTCGAACGCGGTACTGGAAGGAGGGATTGTTGGGATAGTTGCTAGTACGATCTGTGAAGGTAAAGCCCAAGAGGGCATACCAGGTGGTGGCAAGACAGGCGGGGGAGCAGAGGGGAGCAACAGGGACTAAAGAAGGGCCTAAGATGAGGATGATGGACGTGCCGAGGCAACAGTGAGTGGCAGAAGCCCATCCGCATGGTGGAACTGTTTGGAGGAATTGGGGCAGGATTAGCAGCAGTGGTGAGAAGTGGGATTGCGGTACAGAAATGGATATACGTGGAACAAGAGCCGGCAGTGAGGAAGATGGCTGAGCATCACGCTTGGAAACTGCAGGCGGAGTTTCTGGAGCTCATAAGTGAAGGGGTGATTCGAGAGGCCATGAGTGGAAGCAACCATCATGTGAGACGGATAACCGAGGCGGAGGTAGCCAGCTAGGGGCAGGTAGATTTGCTTGTGGCAGGGTAGGAATACCAAGGGGTGTCTTGGGTGGGTAAAGGGAAAGGAGGGGAGGGCCTGAGGACGAAGCTGATGAAGGACATGTTCCACATCATGGAGTGGCTGCAAGAAAGACAGTGCAGGGTGGCCCTACCTGGCGGAAAATCTGAATCTGGAAGGGGACACCCGGGAGCTCATCCGACTAGTGAGAGAAAGGATCAAGGGGCAGTTGGGAGAAGGGGTGAGCGGTGATGCAGCCAGGATGGGATCACTCGCTCACCGACTCAGGATGTACCGGCAGAATATTGTCCCGGCACTGAATCTGCAACAGGAGATAAACGGGGTGAGGAGAGCACCGGGAAGGAACGTGCAGGACATCCTCGAGCCAGGACGGACCCCAACGCTGGTGTGCCGGAAGGGCTACAGCATGCACTACCCATGCAATGAGGTGGGGCAGGACCGACGGGCTCTGCCCACCCTAGTCGCTTATGAAGGAGCAGCTAGGTATGAGTGGGCAGCAGGGGAACCAGGCCCAGGACTGATATACGACCATAAGAAGTGGCGGTGGAAAGAACCAACCGCACTAGAACAGGAGCTGGCCATGGGGTACAGAGAGAATGCAACGGCAGCCCTTGGGGTAAGCGAGGTTGATAGGAGGAGGGCATTAGGGAATGCCATGGACGGTCACATGATGAGGTGGTTGATTCAGCGGATGTGGAGGCAGACGGTGGTGAGCTAGGGGCACGAGGAAGAAAAGGGGGGTGCAGAGCTGCTTCCCCAGGGAGCATGGACATGCCGAAAGAAAGAAGGTGAGACGTGGAAGGTGGGGGAGGCAATGAGTGAGGAAGGGAAGGAGGCCATGCAATAACCGTTGGCAAAGCATAGAAAGTGCTTCGCCTTCACCCTGCAGGAGTTGGGAAGGTGCAAGGTGAATGAGATGGAGCTGAAACTGAGCAGTACGGATCCCGTGTTCCACCGGAGGAGGAAGATGCCACATGGGGACGAGGAAATTTGCAAAGAGAAAATTAAGGAATTGCTGGAAGCCGGGTTGATTAGACTTACAGAATCCGAGTACGTCACGCTGACGATAGTAGCTGCAAGGAAAGATCTGACAAGGGAGATCTTAAGCCGGAGGATGTGTGGTGATTATAGAGCCCTCAACAATATAACTGTAGCAGACATGTACCCCATGCCGATGGCCGAGGAGATATTTGACAAGCTAGCGGACGGGGTCATTTCACAACGTTGGACCTGCGGCAGGGGTTCAACCAAATCAAGACCAGAGAAGATGACATCAAGACAACGGCCTTTCATGGGCTGAATGGGCTGTACAAGTGGCTCTACATGCCATTCGGTCCGAGGAACGCATCAGCCATGTTCCAGAGGGTCATGGATGGGGTCCTGTGAGACGTGGGGTGTGCGGCGTGCTACATAGATGACGTGGTGATCTTCAGCATGACAGGGTAGCAGCACCCGCGGGATGTGGAGAGAACACTAGCGGCTATAGAGTCTGCAGGACTCATGTGTCACATCAAGAAATGCAGGTGGGGTGAACAGACCGTGCAGTATCTGGGCTACGAGGTGAAAGGGGGGGCAGATTGGGATCCAGCACGCCAAGGTGGAGGTCTTGGACAGGCTGCGGGAACCAAAGGAAAAGTATGGGCTGAGAGCAATGCTGGGCTTCATGAGCTACTACCGGAGGTTTGTACCCAACTTCAGCAAGCGAGCGGCAGCTGAGGGAGGACAAGGCATGGGAGTGGGGGGAAGCACATAAGGGAGCACTGCAGGACTAGATGAGAGTGGTGAAAACAACGACCGTGTTGCGGCTGCCAGCCGCGGGCTAGCCGTTCACCCTCTTCACCGACTGGAGCAGCCAAGGGATGGGAGGGATACTCTGCCAGGAGGTGAAAGGGGAGTAGAAGGTAGTAGCATATGCGAGCAGGAGCTGTAACTCGGCAGGTGCGCAATACAGCTCGTACATAGGGGAGGGACTGGCAGCAGTGTGGGCCGTGGGGCACTTCAGGGTGTACCTACAGGGCCGGAAGTTTACCTTGGGCTGTTTCCGCTGCTCAGCTTCCCCCTTTCCCTTAGCGTTTCCTGGGCACTCGCTCTTGCGGTGTCCCGGCCAATTGCACGCAAAGCAGCGCCCTTTGAACAGGTGCAGCAGCGGCATTCGCGGCGACGGCACGTATCGTAGCGCCCTCGTTTGTCTCACGAGACCGATGTCCCCAGTTACTGCTTCCGTAGGACCCCGGTCTCGGTCGACGGAAGAAATCAAGCTTCTCCGCCATAGCGAGAATTTCTTGAAAGTTAGTGACACCGCGAAGCTGGATTTCCTTAGCGATGTCATGCTTCAGGCCGCCGATGTAGCGGTCAATGCGTTTGCTCTCGTGCAAAAAACCCACTTGCTCGCATAGCGCCAAAAACCCGCTGGTGTAGTCCTAGACGGAACCGAGTTGGCACCAAGTGCGGAGCTTCTGTTGCACCGCGATCGAAGCCGCAATTGGCTCAAACCAAGCGCGCAGACCTGCGCACCACGCGTCCCACGTGCGATATTGGGGCACCTCCACGAAATACGACGGCGCCCAGGGTCCCGTTTTTCCTTCCCGTGTCGGTAGAGTCGCGTAGTCCACCGGCTTCATGATGATGACACGCCACCAGTCCATGGCGGATCCTCGCAGCAGCGACAAGGCGTAGCGGATTTCCGCCGTATCCTCCGAGACGTAGTTGGCGTCGAAGAAAACGTTCAACGTGAACAACCACGCCTAAACGGTAGGACCACCCCGTTGACTCGGGTTGAAGCATGGCGGGCGCTGCGGCTTCAGCGGCATCGGCGACGGTAGTGCTGATTCGCTGGCCGGCACAGAAATCGTGACTCGAGGCTGACTCTTGGTCGCATTCGTCGCTTCGGGGTGTGACGTGCCGTGGTCGTCGTCTTCGTCGTGGCGGACGACGCCATCACTGGCCGCGCTCGCGGGTTGCCCCACGCTTCCATGCTGCGATGTCTGTGGTGCGAGCTGTACCGGAGTGCCAAGTGCTTGAGATTGTGCTTGTTGTGCTCGTGCGATGTCATTTTGCAGGAACGTATGTTCTGCCGTCAACGCCGCGATTTCTTCCAAGCTTTCGCGAAGCTGCTGCACAGTTCGTTCAGACGCTCCTGCATAAGGATGGTGACGTCGATGTGCTCGGCCATTGCGAAGGGCATCGGCTCGGCTTAGTCTAGACGCAGTCGAGGCTGCACGCGTTTACGAGAGAACGCGAGGACATCGGCTCCTAGTGGCTAAGGTGCGTGAGTCCCTTCAAGTGAAAAATCAAAAGTTGATTTCCTGGGGTGCGGAGATGCGCGGTCCGAAAAGAAAGAGCTATGAATACCAAATGTTATGGGTGCAATGGATCAAGGTAGCGAGGATTGCACTAAGTGTCAAACGAGTACAAAATGTGAGCGAAGGCATGAGAGAACATTCATACGCGAAACATGCAAACGGTAATACAGTGTATGCGAGCTAGCTAGTGCCACGCTGGCGGCGAGGTTCAGGCTAGTCCCAAAGCGTAGGCCGACACGGTCGGGCCAGCAGTGCGAGGTTTGGTGAAACAGTGCGAGCGAAGTTGGCGAAGCCCCATTAGCAGTAATGGGCGAACAACGGCTGCTGCTGTACGCGATGTTGTGGGATGCGCCAAGGAATGTCGAGAAAATTCCTTACACCAGGCAGGTTTATACGCATACAGTTACTCTTTTCTTTTAGGGAAAGTTATTAGAGACTAAGGACGGAGTCTATGAAGATTCGGAGCCTAAATATCTCAAAATCGTTGGGCCTAGTTTCTGGACAGAAACGTTGAGTTCATAAGAAACTCCGTCGACGCAAATTGCACCCTCAAAACTTCACCAAACTCACATATGTTGTAGCCCTAGTCCGTGGCTACAATTCCCAATTTTAATCGTACGATAAGGTGAAGTATTTCTTGAGTTATGAATTTTGGCGCACTAGGGGGTAAGCTGCCATAGAATCTTTACTCAATCACAATTGTCTCACAAGTTCACACAAGAGCATTAGAGTAGCACTAAACTAGGTTGGAGGGTTGAGGAGGACGCGAGGGAAGGTCCCAAGGGGGTCCCTAACCAAGGAAACCCCATGCCACACAATTCCCTAGGCAACCCCAACTTTGACCTTTGTCACTTTCCCAACCTCCACAATCCACCTCACCCAAGTTGGCCACACTTGCCAACCCAATTTGGTTTCTCCCAACCACTTGGCAGCATCTACAGTGATGTTGACGAATTTCCCAACCCCCAAAAGTCTATACCCCTAATGGAGTCAACCTGCAAATTCCCATAGTCGCAGCATCACAATCAAAACTTCGAACAATCATAACTTTCTCGTTCTTGCTCCGATCGCGGCGATTCTTGGTTCGTCGGAAAGCTCTCGAGCAGAAGAGTCACTTCAAATATCTGCTCAAGCCAAATAACATTCACACACACAATCTAAACCACACCGAACACAAATTCTTGCACATGCTCACACCACACATGCAACGCACGAACATATGATGGGAGGCAGACCGACGTGAATGCATATGATTGCATCACATAACAAACTCCCCCCCTGGCTGTCAACCATCATGCCACATGTCATAGCTCAAGCATGCACCCTCAATGCACACTCATTCCAGCAAGCTTCATGCCCTTCCAATGCTCAGGTTCAGCCAGGCGCTTGGTGAGAATGTCAGCCGCCTGCTGATGGGTCTTCACAATCTCCAGTCGCAGCTCCTTGTCGAGGAGCCTCCTCACCCAATGCCACTTAGGCCTGATGTGTTTGGTCAGCCCATGAAGACAAGCATTCTTGGCTAACTTCACTGCCGACTCATTGTCACAGAATATCACAGCGGCTCCCTCTGACCAACTCCAATCTCCTCCAACAAACGCCTCAACCACACTACCTCCTTTGCCCCATGATGCAGGGCCATGTACCCTGTCTCACACGAGGACTGCCCCACCTCATTTTGCTTCTTGTTGTGCCAGCTCACTGCACCACCTCCAAAGAGGCACACATAGCCTCCAATGCTGGTGCCATCCGCCTTCACAGAGTTGAACCTAGCGTCAGTGTAGCAGGTCAAAAGCACCTCCCCCTAGCTCAAATCAGCTGCAACCCTTTGCAGCCTCTACCTCACAGCACTGTACTCCAAACCGACTGATGCCGTTGCACTCACATAGCGGACCAACCTCTTGGCCGCTTCCACCTGCTCATGACTGGGGCGTGAAACCACACTGGCAAGCCTGGATGTGGCAAGGGCAATGTCAGGCTGCATGTGGCTAGCCGCAGAATTGAGTGACCCAACCATGGAATGAAACAGCTTCCTTTCACTCTCACCCACCACCTCCTCATCAGCACAGGGCTCCACAGTGAACCCATCTTGCAGCCCATACTTGCAAGTGGGGTGGCTAGCTTTCCTCCATCTTGCAGCCCATACTTCTCAGCCAGCCCCTCACAATACTTCCTCTGGTGCAATCTCAACACTCCCTTGTCAAGGTCCCTCTCCACATACATCCCAAGGTAATACTTCCCATCTCCCATCTTCGAGCACTTGAACTGCAACTCCAGCATCTCCTCCATACGCTCAATCATCGCAGACGACTCGGAAAAGAGCAGGATGTCGTTCACACACACCAGGAGCATGAGAAACTGCTCCTTCTTTTGCAGCAGGAATAGGCTGTGGTCGCACTCACTCTTCTTGAACCCCCCAGCCAGCAGTGCCTCCTCCAGCTTGTGGTACCATGTACGAGGAGCCTGCTTCAAGCCATAGATGGCTTTCTTCAGCCTGCACACCCTGCCGCTCTCATCGTCCAACCCCTCAGGCTGTAACATGTACAGCTCCTCCGGAATGATCACATTGAGGAAGGCGGTGGTAATGTCCATCTGCTTCACCCGCCATCCACGGTTTGCAGCCATTGCCAGTGACACTTTCAGTGTTGTGCCTTTCCCCATGGGAGCAAAGATCTCGTCAAAATCCTTCCCCTTTGTTTGCTGAAACCCCTTAGCCACAAGCCTTGACTTGTAGGGAGTCAGCACCCCATCAGGTCCGTACTTGTGCCTGAAAATCAGCTTGGAAGAAATGGCCTTCTTCCCAGGTGGCAGCTCACACTGCTCCCACGTCTTGTTCTCCAGCAGAGTGTCATACTCATCCTTCACTACTCTGGCCCACTCAATGCCTCAGCTAGTGTCTTGGGCTCAGGGACAGCTGCCCAGTAGCAGTGTGCTATTTCTTCCACATCACACTGCTCAGCCACACTCCCAGCCCTTACCACCTTTGGCTTGCCAAAGCTCGGATAGGTCAGCCGGTTAGGAGGGCGCACATCCCTCCTAGGATGGTCAGCCGGACGTGCGGACACCTTGTGGAGCACCTTGCTGCTGCTGCTGTGGCTGCGGCTGCTGCTGCTGCTGCTGCTGCTGCTCCTCCATCTCAGGTTCTCCCCCATCCTCTGTCACCCCAGAAATCTCCTCCTCTGAGACAGTGACCTGCACTTGCCTCGAAGGCCGCTGCACCTCATCAGCCTCAATGATCAGCGGTGTAGTAGGAAGCTTCTTCTGCTGCTGCTTCCACTCCTTATAGTATAAGGACTCAAGGAACTTCACATCCCTTGACACAGTCAGCTGCTGGCTGGTCAAGTCCCAAATCAGCCAGCCCTTGTGATCCTTAGCAAGCCCCAAGTGCACACCCCATCTCCCAGAAGCTTCCTGTTTTCCCCTCTTCTCCTTAGGCACATGAAACACCACCATGCAGCCGAAGGCTCTCAGCATGTTGACTGCTGGTGCACTCCCATACCACTTGGTGTAGGGGACCCACTGCTTGTCCCCCACAGTCGCCAGCACCCTGTTTTTCACAAGGGCGACCTGCCGCAGTGCAGTCACCCAAAACGGATCCGTCAGCCCTGCACACCCAAGAAGAGTGCGAGCACCTTTCTGCAAGGTCCGGTTGAACCGCTCAGCCACGCCGTTCTGCTGAGGGTTGTAGGGCACTGTTAGCTGATGCTGGATCCCCTTCTTCTTCAGCACCGCCTCAAAATCAGCGCTAATGAATTCTCCCCCGTTGTCAGTGCAGATCTCCTTCACCTTACGTCCGCTCTCCCTTTGAGCTCTCGGCATCCACTCCTTGAGAACAGCCCCTGCCACCTCCCCCTTAGTCTTCAAAGGGTACACCCACACCGCACGCGTGTGGTCGTCCACAATGGTCAAGAAGTAGCGGCTGCTCAAGAGAGAAAGGGCCCTCGTGGGGCCCACCACATCCATGTGCACAAGCGCAAGTGGAGCTTTGGCTGGTCCTGTGCTGCTGCTGAAGGGAAACTTTGTGAATTAGGTCTCAAGGCATGTAGGGAAGCTCCCAATCTCCTTCGCTGCCCCCTTCACCTCCAACCCCTTCAAGCTCCCATCCTTAACCAACTTCTGCAGCATAGGAAAATTCACATGGCATGGCCTTTCATGCCATGTCTCCCAATTGGCCTCACCACTCCCAGACGAAGCCTTTGCCCATGCAGCGCTCCCATCCACACCAGCAAGCACGTCACCATGTGGCTGCTGTGGCTGCTGCACCATCTTGACTGCATCCAGGGCCCCATCAGTTGGTGCAGTCTCCTCTCCTCCCGTAGTTGCTTTAGCCGTTGCCGCTGCCGCTGCCGTTGCTGGTGGTTTCCCATTCCAAGGAATAATGGGCAGCTGCCAGAGGTCCTTGATGCATCTGCTCTTCTCCTCCAAGTCCCACACAAGCAACTTCCCAAGCTTTGCACGGCAGCTGGTTGGGCCGCAGGTCACTTTGGCCTTGCTTTTCTGCAGCCGGCGCACGCAGAGGAGGTCAGCGGACAGCCCTTCAACCAACAACACATTCCCCAGCCCCACAAGCCCCCCATTAGCTCCCATTACCTTGGCATTCCCCACACCAATCACAGGGAGCAAAGCACCTGAAGAGGCAGCCACAAACTTGATCTTCCCAGGGGGTTTCACCTCGTCAAGCAAATCTGCCCGTGGGGTCATGTGACTTGTGCAACCTGAATCGATTACCCAATGAGTGAGGGGGTGCATCACAACCTTCCCAACTGAACCCACATCACCCCCACTCCCTTGCACATCCTCAACCATGAGGAACATCCCAAGGTCGGCTTTACCTTGTGCACCATCACCTTGTGCACCTGAACCTTGCACAGCACCACCTCGTGCACGTTCACCACTTGGCGGCTTCATGCATGGAGGCGCCCATCCCTCAGGCCGGCTGAAACACTCGAACCATGGGTGTCCAGCCTTCTTGCAGTACCAGCACGCACCCTCCATTCGGGTGCTCCCCCTGCCACCAGAGCTCCCATGCCCCTCATTGTAGTCACCTCGGCCTCTTCCTCTGCCAAAGCCTCTCCCACGGCCTCGGCCTCTCCCTCCCCCTCTTCCTCTGCTGCCTCCTGCAGCTCCATACCCCTCAGCAGTTTTGTTGGCAGCACCACCTCCCGTGTGGCGCCTGCGGAAGTCCTCCTGCAGGATCTGCTGCCGTAGCCACTCAGGCGTCCATTTGTCTTGCTGAACGTTGAGGGTGGGGATAAGGTTATCCCACGAGTTGTCGAGCACCGAGATGATCTTGGTGCATTGTTGCATATGCGACACCTCGCTGCCCGCCGCTGCCATCCTCGCATAGGTGTCCTTGATCTTGTCAAGGACCGGCTTCACATCATCTCCCGATCGCATGGAGATGGCCGCCAGCTCCTTCTCGAGCACGATCACCATGGGCAGCGTGTTGGGCTGAATCACGTTGCGTAGTAACCTCCACGCCTTTGGACTAGAATCGTCCAACTCGACCAAGTCCTTGATGTGCTGGAACATGTCGTTGTTGACCGATTGCAAGATGAGGTCAAACAACACCGAGCTCCGCTCGATCCACCGCTCCCGAGCATCTCCTTCCTCGGGCATCTTCTCTTCTCTCATCGCAAGTTTCAGCAGCTTGTAGCGCTTGAAGACGCTCTCCATCCGCCCGCTCCATTCCTCGTAGTTGGAGCCATCCAACGCCTCAATCTTGGATGGTGGCGGCTCACTCCTCTTCTCACCTGCTTCTCCACTCTCTTGACTCATCTCCTCTGCTCCCAATCACAGGTTTCAGCTCCCCCCCTTTGCTGTCCACACTGAAGTCCCACAATAATTTCACAAGTGTCGGCGCAACGAAATTTTGGCAGAGTTTCCCCTTAGTGGAAGTCACATCCAACCTCCAGAACTCCACTTAGGCACGCCCACAGGCCATGGTGGGTCTAGGAGGGTCTTCATATTTCAGTAGACTCCCCACAAGGTCCTTTATCAGCTCTAGTACCACTTGTTAGAGACTAAGGACGGAGTCTATGAAGATTAGGAGCCGAAATATCTCAAAAACGTTGGGCCTAGTCGAGAAGAAATTGATCTCTGACTGTTTCTGAAATATCACGTCGCTGTCAGTCAACATACTGCCTCTGGGAGTTTTGTATCGTTATGAGACGTCGCTGTGTCTTCTTCAATAGCTGCTGCATGGTGGTGACGAAGTCATGAGCGGCTTGGACGTGTGCCGGTATGGTTGGTTGCTGTGGTGTGATGGGATCACGTCCATAACACAGGAAGAAAGTAGATTCCCTGTGGCCGTGTGTGAGGTGTTGTTGTAGGCGAACTACAGGCCGGTAACAGTAGATCCCAGTGGCTGATATCGTCCTTGCATGCGGTATGCGGTAACTGTTCGACCACCTGGTTCAGCTGTGCTGTAGTACGCGGTAATTGTCCGTTTCTCTGGGGGTGGTATCCTGAAGACATCGCAAGCTACAACCCAATAAACCCATGAGTTTCATCCAGAATTTACAAGTAAACTTGGGGTTCCTATATGAGACGAGTGTAGCGGGAATGCCATGGATAATGGCGATGCGGTCGAAGAAGAGGCGAACGGTTTCTTCAGCAGTAGCTGTGGCCTTGATGGGAATGAAGTGCCCCATGTTAGAGAATCTGTCGATCACCGCGAGTATATAATCATGCCCTCGTGTGGTCGATGGCAGTCCGGTAATGATATCTAGACTAACAACTTGCCATATCTGCTCCGGTATGGGTAGAGGCTGAAGTAACCCAGCTTGTTTTTTCTACTCTTTATCCGCTAGCACGTGTCACATGAAGTAACATACTGCTGCACGCACGTTGCCATTCAGGGCCAGTAGATATTTTGCTATTCCCGCAAGGGTTTTTTACTTTGGAAATGTCCTGCATATACCACATCATGGAACTCCTCCAGAAGGATCTGCCAGAACGGAGTGTAGTATGGAACCAAAAAATTTCATGAACCCTCCCATACTGCTAACCTCTTCTCCCATTATAACAGCTTATGCTTCTTTGCCGTAGTGATTTCTGCATGCACGGAATACTCATGCTGGAATAAGCCATTGAGCATGGGGTTCATCTCATCGAGTTGGATCCCTGCTAAATGCCCGGGTCGGCTCAGCTCACTGGCCTTGTTGTGTATGATGTGGTAGTGGAAGTGTGTTTCAAGGAAGTATATTTACTGCACCTGTCGTCGTGAGAGCGTAGGCTATGAATTGAGGTATTTGAGACTGCATTGTGTCAAATTATAATGTTATGTAGGCTATAGTGGGGTAGCCTATATGGGGTACACATTTCTAGGGTTGCATATTTGTATCACTTTCGTTCCTTAGTCAATCATTCTCGTTTCAGTTTTCTCATGGTATCGAGCAGGTTCCCTAGTGGGAACTGTGCCTAGGGCCCACCACATCGATTTATTTTTTCCTGCCCGGAGCGCGCTCAGCCCGAGTCGCGCTCCTCTCTCACACTGCGTCGCGCCGCCCTAGCGGCCCCGTCGCCCTGACGGCCCCATCGTCCTAGCGGCCCCGTCGCCTAGCCCTACGGCCCCGTCGCCTCGCCCTACGGCCCCGGCGCCGCCCTGTCCTGGCCCCGCCGCCCTTCGCTGCGGCCCCGCCGCCCTTCGCTGCGGCCCCGCCGTCCTTCGCTGCGGCCCCGCTGCCCTTCACTGCGGCCCCGCCGCCCTTCCCTAAGGCCCCGCCGCCCTTCGCTGCGGCCCCGCCACCCTTCGCTGCGGCCCCGCCGCCCTTTGCTGTGGCCACGCCGCCCTTCGCTGCGGCCCCGCCGCCCTTCTCTACGGCCCCGCCGCCCTTCGCTACGGCCCCGCCGCCCCTCTCGCTGCGGCCCCGCCGCCTACCTTGCGGCTCCGCCGCCCTTCGCTGCGGCCCCGCCGCCCCTCTCGCTGCGGCCCCGCCGCCTACCTTGCGGCTCTGCCGCCCTTCGCTGCGGCCCCGCTGCCCCTCTCGCTACGGCCCCACCGCCCCTCTCGCTGCGGCCCCGCCACTACCTTGCGGCCCCGCCGCCATTCGCTGCGGCCCCGCCGCCCTTCGCTGCGGCCTCGCCGCCCTTCACTGCGGCCCCGCCGCCCTACCGAGCCGCCCGAGCCGCCCAAGCCGTCCGTTCCGCCCGAGCCGCCCAAGCCGCCCAAACCGCCCGAGCCGCCCGAGCCGCCCGAGCCGCCTGAGCCGCAGAGGAGCCGAGCCGCTGGTGCCGGCGAGCCGCAGTTACTGCTGAGCCGCCCGAGTCGCCCGAGCCGCCGTGTTGACGTGCTGCTGTGCTGCCGAGCTGCCCGAACCGCCCTGTCTGGTGAGAGCAGCGCTTCTTACACTGCACTGCCCCTGTCCTACAGTTAGCACTGCTAGCCTACTGCTGTCATGGCCACCCCCAGTGTTCTCGCTTTTGACGCTGAGGGTCGGGCCATTGACTTTGAGGTCTGGGTAGATGACCTGCAGCTTTTCCTACAGTGCGATAGGGCAGACGGTCTCTCCCTCTTTGACCTTACCTCTGGTGCCTCCCCTTCCCCTGCTGCCGATGCCGACGCCACTGTTCGCTCCCAGTGGGCCACTCGCGATGCTGTTGCACGTCTTGCTGTGCGTCGCCACCTGCCTACCACTGAGCGCGCACACTTTAGTCAGTACAAGAGTGCTCAGACCTTGTACGACGCCGTAGTTGCGCGCTACTCTTCCCCTGCCACTGCTGCACTGAGCCGCCTCATGCTGCCGTACCTCTTCCCTGACCTTGCTGCCTTTCCCACAGTCGCTGACCTCATTACGCACCTCCGCACTAGTGACACTCGCTACCGCGCTGTGCTTCCTGCTGAGTTCTGCGCCAAGAACCCCCCCCCCATGTACATCACTCTCTATTATATAGTCACCCGCCTCCCTGACTCCCTTCGTGTAGTCAGGGACCACTTCCTCGCGGTCTGTCCCACCACTCTCACTGTTGACCTCCTAGAGAAGGCCCTCCTAGCAGCGGAGAAGAGCATAGTCGCTGTAGGAGCCTCTCGTGGTGACCCTCGCACCCCCATCTTGTTAGAGACTAAGGATCGAGTCTGTGAAGATTAGGAGCCTAAATTTCTCAAAATCGTTGGCTTGAAATTCTGGACAAAAACCGCGACTTCACAAGAAACGTTGTCGACGAAAAGTGCAACGTTAGAATCGTCTCAAACTCGAGTATGTTATAGCCCTTGTTTGTGGCTATCATTCCCAATTTTAATCGTATCGAAAAGTGGAGTAAATCTCGAGTTATGCTTCTCGGCGCACCAGGGGGTATGCTGCCACATAGAAATTAAATTCAGTCACAATAGTTTCACAAGTTCACAAGAGTTGCACACAAGAGAGTTCGAGTAGCACTAAACCAGGTAGAAGAAAAAAGGAGGACGAGAGGGAAGGTCCCAAGGAGTCCCCAACCAAAGAAAACTCCATGCCACACAATTCCCTTCCCCATAGGCAACCCAACTTTGACCTTTGTCACTATCCCAACCTCCACAATCCACCTCAACCCAACTTGGCCACACTTGCCAACCTGGTTTGGTTTCTCCCAACCAATTGGCAGCAACTACAGTAGTAGTGACGAATTTCCCAACCCCCAAAAGTCTGTACCCCATATTGAGTCAACCCCACAACTCTCCATGGTCACCACAACCAAATTATCAAAAGCATACGAACTCCAACGTTCGTAACTTTCTTGTTCATGCTCCGATTGAAGTGATTCTTGGTTCGTCGGAAAGCTCTTGAGCAGTGGAGTCACTTCAGATATCTGCTCAAGCAAAATAACATTCACACACACTCAGAAAATCCAAACCACAGAAAACACAAATTCTTGCGCACGCTCATTTCACACATGCAACGCACGAACACATGATGGGAGGCAGACAGACGTGAATGCAAATGATAGCATCACATAACACATCTTTGAGGGGTGTTCCCCTTCCCCCCTTTTGCCCTCTGTCGCCTCTGCTGCTGCGGCCGACCTGGTTGGTCTTGAGTCGGTCGGTGCGGCATCTGCCCCTAGCGGGAGACGCCGCTCTGGCAAGGGCAAAGGGGGCAAGGGCGCGGGTGGAGCTAGCGGGGGTGGCGGAGGTGGTGGTGGAGGCGGCGGAGGGAGTGGGGGTGGCGGTGGGAGTGGTGGCGGGGTTGGAGGTGTCAGTGGCAGCAGTGGAGGCGGAGGCGGTAGCGGTGGGAGCGGAGGCGGCGGTGGTGGCGGAGATGGAGGAGGCGGTGGTGGAGGGGGTGGAGCTGGTCGGGGAGGCGCTTCGCAGAGGAGCGGCTCCGGTGGTGGTCAGCGCCAGCAGCAGCAGCAGCAGCAGCAGCGTTCTCGGGACATCCCCCCCCCTTAGCAGCTCCGTGAGTAGTACGCTGCGCGTCAACGTGGTGGGGGTTTTGGTCCGTGCACCTACGTCCTTTGCACCAAGGACCGCGCGGGTGAGCAGTGTGGGGGTGCCCACTCCACCCAGCGCTGCTTTGGCCGCCTGACGGACGCTTGGCGTCACCAGTTCCCGGAGGCCGCTGAGATCCCCCGCTGGGGAGAGCTGTCTAGGGCAGGTGTAGCTATCTTTGATCTTGACTTTGATGCTATTCTTGCTGCTATGTATGCTGTGACTTATACTGACGAGGGTGACTGTTACCGGTGTTTCCCGCCCGATCCGGGCATTGAGACTGCTGCTCTAGGTGCTGGTGAGGCTGCTGCTCTAGGTGCTAGTGCGGCTGTTGCTCTAGGTGCCAGTGCGTCTGCGTCCTCAGGTACTAGTGAGTCTGCGCTCTCAGGTACCGCGTCGGCTTCGGCCTCCCTCACCTTCACACTTGACTCAGGGGCTTCTCGCTCCTTCTTTCGAGACCGCACCACACTCACGCCGCTTGGTCGGCCGGTTGCAGTCTCCCTGGCAGACCCCTCTGGGGGTCCTATCCTCTCTCACTTCTCCACTGTCCTCCCGTGTCCGGCTGCCCCCTCTGGCACCTTGTCTGGTCTTTACCTCCCCTCGTTCTCTACGAACTTGGTGAGTGGTGCTGACCTGCAGGATGTGGGGGTTCAGGAGTTTACTCCTGCGAGTCAGCGGGTGACCCACTGCTCGGACGCTCGCACAGGCCAGCACCTGGCCACGTTTACGCGTCGGCCGGGGTCGAGCCTCTACACCCTGACCACTGAGTCTCCTCCTGTCCCTGCGTCTGGTCAGGTAGCTGCGTCGGGTCAGGTGTTTGCTGCAGCGTCCAGGTCTGGTCCCGAGTCTGCCCCCTGCTCGTGTCGCCTCCTGTCTCACGAGACTCTCTTGTGGCACCACCGTCTTGGTCACCCCTCCCTGCCTCGTCTCCGAGGCATGGCTTCCCGTGTCCTTGTCTCTGGTCTTCCCCGGTCCCTCCCTCCCCTTCCTTCGGGGCCTGGTCCTTCCTGTGTCCCCTGTGTCGAGGGGCGGCTACGGGCTGCTCCTCACTCCTCTCCGTTTCCCCCGACAGAGGCCCCGCTGTAGACGCTTCACATGGACGTGTGGGGCCCGGCCCGCGTCCGTGGACAGGGTCACGAGCGCTACTTTCTGCTGGTGGTTGACGACTAGTCGCGTTACACCACATTCTTCCCCTTGCGCAGAAAAGGCGATGTCACTGAGGTGTTGATCGACTGGATCCGCGGAGCTCGTCTCCAGAGAGTTCTCCTCTGGCCTTCTGCGAGCCTACTGCCGTGCGCGAGGCATCCGCCAGACCTTTACGCTTCTGGACTCTCCACAGCAAAATGGGATTGCTGAGCGCCGCATTTGCATGGTCATGGACGTCGCTCGTACGTCCATGATGCATGCAGCTGCCCCACATTTTCTGTGGCTGTTTGCGGTTCGGTATGCGGCGCATCAGATCAACCTTCACCCCATGGTCTCCAAGCCGGAGACCTCCCCAGCTTTGCTGTGGACGGGGAATGTAGGCGATGCGTCTGCGTTCCGTGTCTGGGGATCTCGGGCGTTTGTCCGCGACTTGTCTGCGGACAAGCTGTCCCCTGGTCCTGCTCCTTGTGTCTTCCTTGGCTCCCCCCTTGACGCGCCAGGGTGGCAGTTCTACCACCCCCCCTCTCGTCGTGTTCTATCCTCTCAGGACGTCACGTTTGACGAGTCGGTCTCCTACTACCGCCTCTTCCCCTACCGCACTCCTTCCCTCCCCCCGCCACCGCTCTTCCTTGTGCCAGGTCCCCCTCCGGTAGACCCCCTCCCCCCTCAGGGTCCTGCCCCTTCAGGTGTGTCCCAGGTAGACGCGGTCGAGCCGGTCGAGGTTACTGGTGACTCTGGTGCTGCTGTGGGTGCTGAGCCTGGGGGTGCTGACTCTGGGGGTGTTGCGCGGGTGGGTACTACGCCTGGGGGTGCTGGGCCTTCGGGTGGTACTGCTGGGGGTGCTGAGCTTGGGGGTGCTGCGCCTGGGGGTGCTGAGCCTGGGGGTGCTACGCCTGGGGGTGCTGAGCCTAGGGGTGCTACGCCTGGGGGTGCTGAGCCTGGAGGTCCCACGTCTGGAGGTGCTGAGCCTGGGGGTGCCACGTCTGGAGCTGCTGAGCCTGGGGGTGCGGAGCCGGCGGCCGCTGGGCCTGCTCGTGTGGCGTCTGGCGGTGCTAGGCCTGGAGGTTCTTCGGGTGCTTCGTCTTGGCGGGAGCCACTCTCTCCACAGGAGCTGCGTGAGTGGTTTGCCCGGCGCTGGAGGCGTACTACTGAAGCTTCTTCGGCTGCTGAGGGTGCTGGTGCCGCCGGTCCTGGAGGTGCTCGTGCCGCGAGTACTGGAGATGCTGGGCCTGAGGGTTCGCCTGGAGCTGGAGCTGTTGAGGGTGTTGGCGCTGAGGCTACTGGTGTCAGTCCTGGAGACGGTTCTTCTGGGGGTGCTGCTGGTGCTGCTGGAGGTGCTGCTGGCTCTGGTCCTGCTGCGGGTGCTGCTGGTCCTGCTGGAGGTCCTGCAGCTGGCGGTGGTGTTGGCGCTGGTGCTGTCCCTGCTGTGTGTGGAGTCGCCGCGCGGCCTCAGCCGTACTTCGTTTCGCTCCTTCAGCAGGTTCTTGGTCTTCCTCCTCCCTTAGAGTGTCCACCGCCTATCCAGTCCCAGTCACAGCTTCCGCCGGCCTCCCCACTGCCTGCTCCTTCTCCCTACACTGGTCCTACTGGAGGTCTTACTGAGCGTCGTGAGCCTGCGTCTCGTCCTGCGTCGCCAGTTCGTGCTGCTCGCACTAGTGGTCGCGGTTCGCGTCAGCGTCCTCCTCCTGTCCCTGGCACGCACCGGATGTCTCTGCGTCCGTCCACTGCTCCTCTGCGTGCCCCTTTGCCTTCTCCTCCTGAGTGCTCTCTTCCTGCACTTGCCGACCCGGAGTCGGACTCTCTTCGTGCTGCCAGTCCTACTTTCACGCGTCTCCTTGCTACTGTCGTCACTGACCCCTCCTTTGAGTCCACTACTGCGTCTGCTCTTGTTGCTCAGCTCGTCGACTTTGCTGCTCGCTGTCGTCTAGACTACGCTGCTAGTCTTGTTGCTGTGTCTGCGTCTGTCTGTCCTCCGTCCGTCGGGGGTGAGTGTGCTCTTGGCACGGACGTCCTTGAGGACAGGCAGGAGGAGTTCCAGTGTTTGGCTGCTGCTTCACCTCATCTCGTCTCCGTACTGCTTACCCCTGAGGGAGACCCAGATGCACTTGACATCCCGACTCCGCGCTCTTACGCGGAAGCCGTAGAGGGTCCCTACTCCTCTCAGTGGCAGGCAGCTATGGATGCAGAGATGGCTTCGTGGAAGTCCACAGGCACCTACGTTGACGCAATTCCCCCTCCTGGGGCGAACATCGTCAGTGGCATGTGGATCTTCAGGGTGAAGCGGCCGCCAGGTTCTCCACCTGTCTTCAAGGCGCGGTACTTGGCTCGTGGCTTCAGTCAGCGGCAGGGAGTTGACTACTTTCAGACCTTCTCTCCCACCCCGAAGATGACCACTCTTCGGGTGCTGCTACACATAGCCGCTCAGCGTGACTACGAGCTTCACTCCCTTGACTTCAGCACTGCTTTCTTGCAGGGTAGCCTGCACGAGGAGATCTGGCTGCGCTGTCCACCTGGCTTCACTGAGACTTTCCCTCCTGGCTCCCAGTGGAGCCTCCGACGGCCAGTCTACGGTCTCCGCCAGGCACCGCGCAAGTGGCACGACACACTGAGGACTACACTTGCGGCTCTTGGGTTTGCTCCCTCTACTGCTGACCCGTCGCTGTTTCCGCGCACCGACACCTCTCTGCCACCGTTCTACATCCTCGTGTACGTCGACGACTTGGTCTTTGCCACTGCTGACACTGCTGGACTCGCCCACGTGAAGTCCGAGCTGCAGAAGAGACACACGTGCACAGACCTGGGTGAACTGCGCAGCTACCTTGGCTTGTAGATCACCCGGGACAGAGCACGCCGCACCATTACCCTGACTCAGTCCCACATGGTGCAGCAGGTCCTTCAGCGCTTCGGCTTCACGTACTCTTCGCCTCAGGCCACTCCTCTGCCTACTCGCCACTCGCTCTCAGCTCTGCCTTCGGATGAGTCCGTAGAGTCGAGTGGCCCGTACCCAGAGCTTGTTGGCTGCCTCATGTACCTGATGACCTGCACACGAGCTGACCTTGCATACCCTCTTAGCATTCTTGCACGCTATGTTGCTCCTGGGAGACACAGACCAGAGCACATGGCTGCAGCAAAGAGGGTGTTGCGCTACTTGTGCAGTACGTCGGGCATGGGGCTAGTGCTTGGAGGGCAGAGTCCAGTGGTCCTCACTGGGCACGCAGACGCCTCTTGGGCAGACGACCAGGCTACACAGCGGTCGTCACAGGGTTACACCTTCAGCCTTGGTTCCGGCTCTGTTTCGTGGTGGGCTACTCGCTCGTCTTCTGTTCTCGGCTCCAGTTGTGAGGTTGATATCTACGCCGGAGCCCTGGCTGCTCAGGAGCTTCGCTGGCTCACCTACCTGCTGACTGACCTCGGAGAGCCGCCTCGTTCTCCTCCAGTGCTGTACGTAGACAACAAGGCCATGCTGGCCTTGTGTCGGGAGCAGCGCCTGGAGCACAGAACGAAGCACATTGCTCTCCGCTAATTTCTTGCTCGTGAGCTGCAGCAGCGTGGTCAGTTGCGACTTGCGTACGTGGCCTCTGAGGCCAACACTGCTGATATCTTCACTAAGGCACTTGCGCCTTGTGATCATCAGCGCTTCTGTACTCAGCTTGGTCTTGTACCTGTCTTGCCTCACTTACTCACTTCTTGATCTTGCTTGTACTGTGACATATATATATATACTCCTACTCTTGCTTGTTTAGCCTGTTATATATATATATATATATATGTTCCTGCATGTGAACTGGCCTTCTGGCCTTGAACTTGTGCTCGGAATGTGTGGTGACTTTGTGATCCACCCTGAGCTTTGCTTTGTTTTACTTGACTGGTCTTGTGACCCCTTGTTCTCCCCCACTTTGCCTATGGGGGTGTGTCAAATTATAATGTTATGTAGGCTATAGTGGGGTAGCCTATATGGGGTACACATTTCTAGGGTTGCATATTTGTATCACTTTCATTCCTTAGTCAATCATTCTCGTTTCAGTTTTCTCACAGTGGTTGGTGTTGACTGTGGTCTTGGCTCCTTCCAGGTAACATCTCCATGCCTTGAAGGCTGTAATGATTACTAAGGATTCTTTGTCGTGTATGGGGTTGTTGAGTTCACGACCACGTAATGGATAAGGCGTTTCCCTTTTCAATAAGTTCGTTATTGCTGTCGGAATTCCTTCCCCTTCCCTTTGATCTTGGCTCACATGAGACTCTCTTATTATCCCCTCTCCCTTGCACACTTCTACCACTCCTGATCTGCCACCTCCCCTTCCTCTCGTGCTCTTTCCGCCGAATTTACCCCACTTTCTCCTTGCCCTTGCCTTTGTTTTGCTTTAGTTCCGACTCTTCCATGGCATTGCCCATGGCCCAACATCTCCACTTCTGCCTACCACTCCCTTCCCGGAAACGACATTCAACAAATGCAATTAACCTAGCTTGCCACCCATATTTCCTGCCTGCTTCTTCCAGCAGGCGGCAATGACTTCCAGCTCTTCCCAAACTCGGCGTCTGTAAGGGAAACGAGAACAAACACACGCACACCAGACAAACATTCCATTTGCCACCCTCTGTCCAGTCCTTACTACCTGTTTAGTTACCGTCCCACATGCCTCACCCACCTTTGCGAACCCTTGCTGTTTCACTCCTTACTGCGACCCCCCAACTTCCGAGTTACCCGCCTTCGCTTCCCACTAACCACCCCATACGCGCCTCTCACTCTTTCGTTCATGTACAAATGTACAAACACTTCCATTCTCTCGCTCTGTCATAATTACGGAGAACACCTTAGAATCCTGATAGTTGTCGAAACCCCTTCCCCTTGCCCTTTGATCTTGGCTCACATATGACCCTCTTATTGTCCCCTCTCCCTTGCATACTTCTGCCTAACTTGCTTTGCCACCTCCCTCCGCTCTCATGCTCTTTTTGCCGACTTCAACCCACTTTCTCCTTGCCCTTGCATTTGTTATGCTTCTATTTTGACCCTTCCAACCACCTCCCATAATGCATTGCAGCCATCCTCAAGCGCGTCATGTGACCAGCTTGTCCTGTCCTTTCTTTCTCACTGTGAATCCTGGCCACATTCGTCATGTGATCTGCCACGCGTTTACCCTTCCCGTCTTCGAGCACTATCACCCCCCTGAAGGCTTCACTTCCTTCACTTTCCAGCGCTGCGGCGTGAGACCGACATCCAGTGTATCCTTGCGCTGTCTCCTCAAGTATACCTTTCCTCCTCATGCACTCCTTGCCCATTACTTGCGCTCCGTGCCTCCTGTCCCTGTTTGTACCTCTCAATGTTGCACAGCTGTGCCACATGCAGATTCTCTAGGGCGGCAGGTAACAGTTGACGGAGGTATGCTGCCCTTCCTTCTGCTACATCTATCCACTTCTTCGCCAAGCCCGTCGTTACAACGTCCAAAGCAGCTTTGGTGCCTCGACGAGCATCATTGGCTCCTTCCCGAAGAAGTTGTAATAAGGGGAAACGTTCTTGAGCGCGGCCTGCTTTTGAACCTGTACCATGCCATCACCCAGCACAGTTGTTTGTCCCATCCCCTTTATGCTCCTCACTGTACGCTTTCAGCCCTTTCTTCATTGTCTGTACCAGCCTCTCTGACAGCCCATCGCTATGCAGGTGATAACGTGAGGTACAGCGGTGCTTGAAGCCACTAGCTATCAGTAGCTCGTCAAATGCTCCCTTGAATTCTGTTCCCTGTTCAGTCAGCACCTCTCCACATGCCCCCAGCCAGGTAATTGCCCTTTTCTCAAATGTATCTACCACTGCATCAGCCGTCTTGTGCTCCAGCGGCTTCGCTTTCGCCCACTTGCTTACGTGTTCCACCACTAGACGAATATGCCTTCTCCCTTTTGTTGTGACTGGCAGCTCCCCCGCGATGTCCAGTGATCATCGGTAGCCTAGGCTTACTATGGGAAGTGGTTGGAGCTCCGCATTCTCCTGTTCCATCACTGCCTGGTTCCTACAGCGCGCCTCGCAGCGCCACACCCAGTCCTTGATCTGCTTCCACCTTTTTGCCCGCCACCAACTCGTCTGCACCAGCTGCTGCGTTCGCAACGGCCCGTAGTGGTCGGGATGAAGTGTCCCATCTTAGAGAACTTGTTGATCACCACGAGTATAACATTATGCCCTCGTGTTGGAAACCTCCCCACTAGCCTGTATGCCTTCTCTCTGCCGCTACTGCTCTGGCTGACCTTCCCCTCTCTCTGCCAACCATTCCTTTCTCCCGTGCTCCTCACCCTCTTCCCCAATTGATCTGCCTCTTCCCACCCTTTGGCGATCTTCTCACATGGCTTGATCTTGGTTGACCCTCTTCTCTTGCCCACTCCTGTGAATACCCCCTTTTTACCTCTACCCCACTTTTTCCTTTCCTTTGCCTTTGTTGTCCCTCTACTCAGACCCTTCCTGCCCCCTCCCATGGCGCATTGCTGCCATTGTCGCGCGCGTCATGGGACCCTGTGGTCCTCCCTTGTCCTTTTCGGTGCGAATCCTGGCCACATTAGTGACGTGGTCCGCCACCCGCTTTCCCTTTCCATCCTCCAGAACTATAACCTCTGACGGCCGCACCTCCTTCATGGTCCATCGCTGCTGTGAGAGCCCTACATCCAACGCATGCTTATGCTACCTCCTGAGGTACACCTCTTCTTCCTCCCGTACTCTTGCTATTGCCCCTTTCCTGTTCGCCTCCCGCCTCTGCTTATAACGCTCTATGTCCCGCAGCTATGCGACATAAAGGTTCTCCAGAGCCGCCGGCAGCAGGTGCCTCAGATACGCCGCCCGTGCATCCGCCACCGCCACACACTTTTCAGCTGTGCCAGTAGTCACCACATCCAGCAGAAGCCTCGGCGCTCCTACTGGCATAACGGGCTCTGTGCCGAACAGCAGATAGTAGGGTGGCACGTCCTTCAGCGCTGCCTGCTTGCTGAAACGATACCCCGCCATCACCCAGCATAGCTTCCTGTCCCAGTCCCTCGTATGCTCTTCCCTGTAGGCCCGTAGTCCCCTTTTTACAGTCTGCACCAGTCGCTCTGTCAGCCCGTCGCTGTGCTGATGGTATCGGGATGTGGAGCGGTGCCTGATGCCGCTGGCCTTCAACAGCTGGTCGAACGCCCCTTCAAACTCGGTGCCCTGGTCCGTCAGCACGTCTCTGCATGCCCCCAGCTGTGTGACCACCATCTCCTCGAACGCCTCGGCCACCGCCTCCGCGGTCTTGTGAACCAATGGATTAGCCTCCGCCCACTTGCTGACGTGCTCCACCATCAGGAGGATGTACCTCCGTCCCTTCTTGGTGACCGGCAGCTCCCCCGCTATGTCTAGGGACCAGCAGTAGCCCAGGCTCACTATGGGCAGCGGTTGCAGCTCCGCCTTCTCCCTCTCCAACACGGCTCTGTTCCTGCAGCAGGCCTCACACTTCCATACCCACTCCTTGATCTGCTGTCGCATGCCTGCCCACCACCACTCTGTCTGCACCAGCTGCTGCGTCCGCGGGGGTCCGTAATGTCCTAGCTTCATGTGCACCCCGCTTATGATGCCCTCCTGCTCTCCTGGTGGTGGGACGTGCTTCATCCCTCCCCCATTCTTAGCTGCACCTGCCCTTTGAACCAGCGGTAGTGTTTTCCCCTTGCCCGCACTCTCGCAGGCACTGCCCCCTCCTCTGTGGTTGCCCCTTGAATCCATGCCAGGGCTTCCCGGTCCTCCCAAATATCCGCAGGGCCCCCTTTCTTCTCCCCCCACGCTTGCCCCCTATCCGCCTACTTCGCCATCGTCATGAGGCAGGCTGACGGTTGCACGTCCTATGGGTTTCTTGATAGGCCATCTACGTGCTGTGTAGTCTTCCCGCGCCGGTGCCTAATTTCGAATTCATACTCTTGTAGCTTTATCGCCCATCGGGTGTTCCTCCCCGTGAGATTTGGAGTCTGCATTAACCGTAGCAGTGGCTGGTGATAATTTACCAGGGTAAACTTATTGCCCTGCAGATACACCCAAAAGTGCTTCATCGCCCACACCACCGCCAAGCCCTCCCCTATATACGATGAGTAGTTGCCCTCCGCCGCGTTGCAGCTGTGGCTCGCGAAGGCCACCACTTTCTCCACCTCCCCTTTCATCTGCACTAGCACCACTCCCATGCCTACGCTGCTCCAGTCCGTGTACAGCGTGAATGGCAAATCCGCTCTTGGCAATTCCAGCGCTGCCCTGTTTTTCCACGGCTCCCATCAGGTCCTGCACCGCCCTCTCCTGGTCTGGCCCCCATTCCCACTCCTTGTTCTCCCTGAGTAGCTGGTTCAGCGCGGTGGCTCGGCTGCTGAAGTTCGTCACGAACTTACGGTAGTAATTCAAGAACCCCAGCAGCGCCCGTAACGAGGTTCTGTCCTTCGGCGTAGCCACTCGGTCCAGCACTTCTACTTTCGCCTTCTGAATCCCAATCTTCCTCCCTTCGACCTTGAAACCGAGGTACTCTACCGTGGTCTACCCGAATTCGCATTTCTTCGGATGGCAAGTTAGCCCGGCTCCCTGTATGGTGGTCAAGGCTACTTCCACGTCCTTCACGCATGACTGGTTGTCTGTACTGAACGCGTCAATGTAACACGCGGCGTTCTGGACCTCCCGCAGCACCCGATCCATGATACGTTGGAATTCCGGGGACGCCGACTTCAAGCCAAACGGTAGGAAGTTCCATTCGTACTGCCCGTCCGGCCCATGAAAAGCCGTCTTCTTTTTGTCCACCCCTGATATGGGGATCTGATTATATCCCTGCCGCAGGTCTAGCATGGAGAATACTAGCGCTTCCGCTAGCTTGTCAAAAATTTCATCCGGCATCGGCGTCTGGTACCTGTTCATGACCGTAACCTTGTTCAGCCCTCTGTAATCTCCCCACATTTGCTTAGAGAGTACTTTTCCCGTCACATCTGTCCGCGCCACCACCACCGTCGCCGCTGCATAGTCTGAGCTGGATTTCCTAATGAAGCCTGCCTCCGAGAGCTCCTGACACTTCTCCTTGCGTATCGATGTCTCTTTCCCTGTCATCCGCCGCCGCCACTGGTACACCAAGATCTCCATGGTCAGTTCTAGGGTGACCTCTGCCATGTTGCATCTTCCCACCTCTTTCAGCGAGTAGGCGAAGGCCGCCTAATGCTTGGCAAGTACCCTTTTTAACTCAGCTGCGTCTTCTTTAGCCATGCCTTCCCCTATCACCCACTCCTTCTCACCCTCCTCCCGTCACGGTCGTTCCAGTCAAACTATCATGCTGTGTGAGTTGTCTAGTCTGTCGTGGGGTAGCCTATATGGGGTACAACCCAATTAGGGTCGTACTTGTATCAACTTTCTGCTAAATACAATCATTCCTGCTAGTGACCGACTGCGGTTACCGCGCTACCCCACGCCTTGCCCTGTGATGCGCCGTTAGCGCGCGCCCTGCCCTGCCCTGCCTTGAGTCACATTGCCCGTGCACGCCCTGCCCCGCGTCGCGTTGCCCCGCACACGCCCTGCCCTGCCCCGCGTTGAGCTGCCCCGCGTCGTGGCCCATGCAGCCCGTCACGTCGCGCGCCCCTGCTGCCCGTCACTCCGTGCGCCCCTGCTGTCCGTCGCGTCGCGCCGCCCACGCGCCCCTGCTGCCCGTTGCGTCGCCCGTGCGAGGTGCCCCAGCCCGTCGCGTCGCCCGTCCGCCCTGCCCTTGTCCGCCGCGTCGCCCATGCGGGCTGCCCCAGCCCGTCGCGTCGCCCGTCCGCCCTGCCTGCCCGTGCGCCGCCCCTACCTGCTCCGCGTCGCCCCGCCCCGCGCACGCAACCCGCGCGCCGCCCCTTGCAGCCCGCGTGCCGCCCGTCTGCAGCACGCGCGCCGCTCTGCTGGCAGTGCGCTGCCCTCTGCAGCCCACGCACCGCCCTTGCAGCCTGCGCACTGCCCTGCTGGCCGCGTAGGACCGTTTTTTTTGGGCCCACCATTAGCTAGTGACCGACTGCGGTGACCGCGCTACCCCACGCCCTGCCCTGTGCTGCGCCATCAGCGCGCGCCCTGCCCTTCCCTGCCTTGAGTCACACTGCCCGTGCACGCCCTGCCCCGCGTCGCGCTGCCCCGCGCACGCCCTGCCCTGCCCCGCGTAGCGCTGCCCCGCGTCGTGCGCCCCTGCAGCCCGTCACGTCGCGTACCCCTGCTGCCCGTCACTCCGTGCGCCCCTGCTGTCCGTTGGGTCGCACCGCCCATGCGCCCCTGCTGCCCGTCGCGTTGCCCATGCGGGCTGCCCCAGCCCGTCGCGTCGCCCGTCCGCCGTGCCCCTGTCCGTTGCGTCGCCCGTGCAGGCTGCCCTAGCCCGTCGCGTCGCCCGTCCGCCCTGCCTGCCCGTGCGCCACCCCTGCCTGCTGCACGCTGCCCCTGCCTGCCCCGTGTCACGTCACCCCACGCACGCCACCCTCGCGCCGCCCTCAGCCCGTGCGCCGCCCGTTTGCAAATACGCGAGCCGCTCTGCTGGTAGTTCGCTGCCCTCTGCAGCCCACGCGCCACCCTTGCAGCCCCGCACGTCGCCCTGCTCGTTGCGTGCCGCCCCTGCCTGCCCGTGCACTGCCCTTTGCGTCCCGCACCCTGCCCTATTTGTTCGCGAGCCGCCCATCTGCAGCCCGTGCGCCACCGTGGCAGCCTGCGCGCCACCCTGCAGCCCGTGCGCCGCCCTTGTAGCCCGCGCGCTGCCCCTCTTCCAACCCCACGCCCCGTCCTGCCTTTCCGTGCACCGCCTCTGCTCTGGCCGCGCGCCGCTTTTCCGTGACCGTGCGCCACCCTGACCTACCCTAGTGCCTGCTCGCCACCCTGCCTTCCATCCGTGCTGCCCTACTAGTTGCGCGCCTCTTTGCTTGCCCGCTATGAATTCTCTTCGTAGTAGCGGTGGGAGTGGTGACGGCGGTGGTGGCAGCAGTGGGAGTGGTGGCAGCCGTAGTAGCAGTCGCTGTGGAGCTGTTCAGTGGGGAGTTTCTCGTGGTGGCCAGATGCAGCTATAGCGGCGTCCGCGCGTGACCCTTTCGCCCCAGCAGCTACATGAGTGGTACGCTAGTAGGAGTGGTGGCAGCGGCAGCTGTGGCAGTCGCTGTGCAGCTGTTCAGTTGGGAGTTTCTAGCGGGGGCCTGGTGCAGCTGCAGCAGCATCCGCGCGAGACCCTTATGCCCCAGCAGCTTCGTGAGTGGAACGCTCAGCGTGGGGCGTCTTGGATTAGTGCTCGCTGCCCGTACGTCATTCGCACAGGTGATTGGGCTGGTCAGACTTGCGGGACAGTTGGTCACACACAGTCCCGCTGCTTCTCCTGTCCGAGCGACACCTGGCGCGCAGATTTTGGCGACGCGGCTGAGCTTCCCCGCTACCTAGAGCTGCTTAGGCAGGGTGTGGATAACTTTGCTCTAGACTATGACGCTATCCTGACTGCCATTTATGCTTCGACTATTGGTACCAAGGGTGACTATTACCTGTATGTGCCGCTCGACCCTAGTATAGAGGCTACTGCTCTAGGTGTTAGTGAGTCTGCTCTCTCAGGTACTACGCCTGCTGAGGCCTTCCACACCTTCACGCTTGACCCAGGTGCTTCCCGCTGCTTCTTTTGCAACAGCACCACAGTCACACCACTCACAGCACCGGTTGCAATCTTTCTGGCTGACCCCTCTTGGGGACCGGTTCTTGCACGTTCCTCCACTATTCTCCTGTGTCCGGCGGTCCCGTCTGGCTCACTATCAGGTCTTCACCTCCCCTTGTTCTCTACAAACTTGGTGAGCAACGCCGTCCTTCAGGATGCTTGGGTTGATACCTTTACCCCTAGAAAACAGCGTGTGGCGATCTGCACGTGTGCACGGACGGGCCGTCACCTTGCCACGTTCACCCGTCAGCCTAGGTCGAGCCTGTACACACTGACTACTGAGCCTCCTCAGATAGTTGCGTCTGCGTCCGCGTCATGTCAGCTAGCAGCCCTCTGTTCGTGCTGCCTCCTGTCGCACCAGACTCTCCTCTGGCACCACCGCCTTGGTCACCCCTCCCAGCCACGCCTCCGTGGCATGCACTCCCGCCTCCTTGTCTCTGGTCTTCGCAGGTCTCTGCCTTCCCTCCCACCATCGCCTGCCCCTCCGTGCCTTCCCTATGTCGAGGGGCGGCAGCGCGCCGCTCCTCACTCTTCCTCGTTTCCCCCGATGATTGCTCCCCTGCAGACTCTCCACATGGACGTGTGGGGCCCAGCCCGCGTCTAGGGACAGGGCTGAGAGCAATAATCCCTGCTGGCTGCTGACGACTATCCGCGTTACACCACAGAATTCCCCTTGCGCAGAAAGGGGAAGGTCCCTGATGTCTTGATCCCTTGGATCCGTGCTTTTCGTCTTCAGCTCCGCGAGTGGTTCGACACGGACCTTCCTGTCCTGCTTCTGCACTCTAACAGAGATGGTGAGTTTCCCTCCAACCCCAGCGCCGCATTGGCTTAGTGATGGAGGTCGCTCGTACCTCCATGATCCATGCGGCTGCTCCCCATTTTCTGTGGCCGTTCGTGGTCCAGTACGCTGCGCATCAGCTCAACCTCTGGCCCCGTGTCTCCTTGCCAACCTCGTCTACACTACCTTGGACGGGAGAGGTTGGCGATGCATCGGTGTTCCGGGTCTGGGACTGTCGTGCTTTTGTCCGTGATACCTCCGCGGACATGCTATCCTCGTGCGCCATTCCCTGCGTCTTCCTTGGCTTTCCCCCTGACGCGCCTGGCTGGCATTTTTACCACCCCACCTCGTGCTGTATCCAGCCCTCTCAGAACGTCACGTTTGACGAGTCTATTCCCTTTTACCATCTCTTCCCCTACCGCACTGTCCCTCTCCCCCTCCTGCTGCTCTTCCTCGCTCCAGGTCCCCCTCCGGTAGACCCCCTCCCCCCTCAGGGTCCTGCTCCTTCATGTGTGTCTCAGGTAGACCCACTCCCCTTGGTTGAGCCTGTCAAGGTGACTGGTGACTTTGGTGCTTCTCGAGGTGCTATGTCTGGGGGTGTTGAGCCGTGGATGCGGAGCCTGGAGGTGCTGAGCTTGCGAGTGCTGAGCCCGGGAGTGCTGAGCCTGAGCATGCGGAGCCTGGGGGTGCTGAGCCTGTGGGTTTGGAGCCTAGGAGTGCTGCGTCTGAGCGTGCGGAGGTTGGGGGTGCTGAGCCTGTGGGTGCGGAGCCTATTGGTGCTGAATTTCTGGGTGCTGAGCCTAGGGGTCCTGCGTCTACTGTACGGGAGCCTCTCTCACCACAGCAGCTGCGCGAGTGGTATGCTTGGCGCACCCGCCTTCGGATTCGTGCTGTTGGAGCTGGAGGCACTACTGCTGGAGGCGCTGGCACTAGAGGTACTGGTGCCGCTGGTGCTGGAGGTGCTGGTGGTGCTAGCACTGCTGGTCCCGGGGGTGCTCGTGCTGGAGGCGCTGGAGCTGTCGGAGCTGGTGGTGCTACTGTTGCTGGAGGTGCTGGAGGTGTTGGAGCTGCTGGTCCCGGAGGTGCTCGTGCTGGAGGTACTGGAGCTGCTAGAGCTGGTGGTGGTGGTGCTGCAGGAGGTGCTAGAGGTGCTAGAGCTGCTGGTCCCGGAGGTGCTCGTACTGGAGGTACTGGAACTGCTAGAGCTGGTAGTGGTGCTGCTAGTCTCGAAGGTGCCTGTACTGGAGGTACTGGAGCTGCTAAATCTGGTGGTGCTGCAAGCACTGGAGCTGGGGGTGCTGGAGCTGTCGGTACTGGTACTGGAGGCGCTGTGCGGCCGCAACCGTACTTTGTTCCACTGCTTCGCCAGGCTCTTGGTCTCCCGTCTTCTACTGGCCTTACCTTGCCTCTATTGTGTCCACCGTCAGACCATTCGCAGCCACAGTTACAGCCAGCCTCCCCACTACCTGCTCCTTCTCCATACACTGAGCAGACAGACTCTCATACAGAGCGTTGTGAGCCTGCGTCTTGCCCTACCTTGCCTATTTGCGCTGGTTGCACTGGTAGTCGTGGTCCGCGTCCGCGTCCTCCTCTTGTCCCCGGCACTAACAGTATGACACTTCGTTCTTCCTCTGTTCCACTGCGAGTTCCCCTGCCATCTCCTCCTGCGTCCTCTGTTCCTGACGGTCCAGACCCTGAGTCTAAAATTATTTCGTGCTGCCAGTCCTGCTGTCACACGTCTTCTAGCCATTGTTATCACCAACCCGTCGTTTGAGTCCACTGCTGCGTTTGCCCTAGTTGCTGAGCTTATCGACTTTGATGCTACCTGTCGTCTCGACTATGCCGCTAGTCTTCTTGCTGCGTCTGAGTCTGTCTGTCCGAAGTGAGTGTGCTCTTGGCATGGACGACCTTGAGGACAGGCAGGAGGATTTTGAGTGTCTTGCGGGTGCTGCACCTCATCTCGTGTCCATGCTGCTTGCACCTGAGGGAGACCAGGATGCTCCAGACATCCCGACCCCACGCTCTTACGCAGAGGCGATTACGGGTCCCTACTCCTCTCAGTGGCAAAAAGCCATGGACGCAGAGATGGCATCCTGGAAGTCCACAGGCACTTACGTCGATGTAGTTCCCCCTTCTGAGGTGAACATAGTCGATGGCATGTGGATTTTCAGGGCGAACCGGCCGCCGGGTTCTCCGCCAGTGTTCAAGGCTCGTTACGTTGCTATACGCTCTAGTCGGCGCCACGAAGTTGACTTCTTCCAGACCTTCTTCCCTACCCTGAAGATGACCACTCTTCAGGTGCTGCTGCACGTCCCCGCTCAGCATGACTATGAGCTTCACTCTCTTGACTTCCGCACAGCTTTCTTATAGGGCACTCTGCACGAGGAGATCTAGATGCGCCGCCCACCTGGCTTCGCTAGGTCGGTTCCGGTAGGTATCCGGTGGAGCCCCCGGCGGCCAGTCTACGGTCTCCGCCAGGTGCCTCGTGAGTGGCACGACACACTGAGGATGACACTTGCGGCTCTTGGGTTTGCTCCTTCGACTGCTGACCCGTCGCTGTTTCTCCGCACCGACACTTCGCTGCCGCCGTTCTACATCCTCGTGTACGTCGACGACTTGGTTTTTGCCACTGCTGATACTGAGGCACTAACTCTAGCAAAGTCGGAGCTGTAGAAGAGACACACATGCACAGACATGGGTGAGCTGCGCAGCTATCTTGGCTTGCAGATCACCCAGGATAGAGCACGACACGCCATCACCCTCACTCAGTCACACATGGTGCAGCAGGTCCTTCAGCATTTCGGCTTCACTTGGCCCTCGCCACAATCCACTCTTCTGCCTACCGGTCACTCGCTCTGAGCTCCACCTTCGGTCCGTAGAGCCGAGTGGCCCGTATCCAAAGCTTGTGGGCTGCCTCATGTACCTGATGACCTGCACTCGACCTGACCTTGCTTACCCTCTCATCATGCCGGCACACTATGTTGCGCCTGGGAGACACCGACAAGAGCACTGGGAGGCCGCTAAGAGGGTGTTGCGCTACTTGTGCAGTACGTCGGGCATGGAGCTCGTGCTTGGAGGACGGGGTCTAGTTTTCCTCACTGGACACGCAGACGCGTCTTGGGTTGACGACTTGGCTACGCAGCGATCGTCATAGGGTTACACTTTCAGCCTTGGCTCTGGTTCTGTTTCTTGGCAGTCTACCCGCTTGTCTTCTATTCTCAGTTCCAGTTGTGACGCTGAGATCTACGCAGGGGCCATGGCTGCACAGGAATTACGCTGGCTCACCTACCTGCTAGCCGACTTGGGAGAGCGGCCTAGTTCTCATCCAGTTCTGTACGTAGACAACAAGGCCATGATTGCTTTGTGGCCAGGAGCACAGACTGGAGCACAGGAAGAAGCGCATCGCTCTGCGTTACTTCCTTGCTCGAGAGTTGCAGCAGCGTGGTCTGGTTTGTCTTGCTTACGTGCCCACTCGGGCCAACACTGCTGATTTATTCACCAAGGCACTTCAGCCTTGTGATCATTAGCGTTTCTGTACTGTTTTAGGCCTTGTGCCTACTATGCCTCACTTGCTCACTTTGTGACTTTGCTTGTACTGTGATCTATATACTTGTTCTTGCATGCTTACACATGCTAGGTTGTGATCACTGTACTGCTTATTCCCATTTAAATAACTCCGCATGTAAACTAGCCTTGTGGCCATTTGCTGGTGCTCAGAGTGTGTGGTGACTTCTTGATCCACCCAGAGCTTGCTTTGCTTTTCTTGACTGGTCTTGTGGCCCCTTGTTCTCCCCCACTTTTCCAATGGGGGTGTGTCAAACTTCATGCTGTGTGTGCTGTGTAGGCTGTAGTGGGGTAGCCTGTATGGGGTACGACCCAATTAGGGTCATACTTGTATCAACTTTCTGCTGAATGCATTCATTCCTGCTCGTTATTTTCCGACACTTCGCCCCCCTGCTTCGGCCGTTCTGGATCGTCCGCTCGTATTGTTGCCTGTGGCGCCCCTTCTATTCCCTCAACCTCCCTTGCATCCTGCGTCTCCGCTCGTGTGTGATCCTCCTCCTTTGTCGCAGCCATGAGCGCCAAGTCCCGAGATCTGAACTCTCGATCATAGCTCCCTGGTTTTCTGCCTCTCAATGGCATCTTCTAGCCAGCTAAAGTCCCCGCGCTTCTTGTCCACCGCTTCTTCCCCTCGGTCTCCTGGGAGCCAAATCTCCGCCTGTTCCGCGTACACTGCCGGTCTCTTGTCATCCTCTTCCCAGGGGTACACCCACCTCCTCTCTAACGAATGCCCCCACTCATGCTGCATCTCTTCGTGATCTTGGATTTCTCCTAACATGGTCCGTGCCAGTGCCTCCTTTTCCGCTGACGGTTCCACCGCCGCCGCTTTGTCCCGCTTCCGCTCCCAACGCAGCTGTGAGTGGTACATCCTAATTGTTGCCACCAGCCAGTGTATGACGTTAAGATCCACATTCTCTATGATGTAGAGCACGTCTCCTTAGATCCGCTTTATCAGCCTTAGCATCCGTACGAGCTCTCGAGACAGGCTGCTCCGCTCGTCCCTCGTGCCTCTGCCAGCTCCCGCTCGAGAGTAACCGTGACTTTCCCATCCAGCAATCACCACGTCGATCCTCCCCCAATGCGTAGCTGATGCTCATCTATCTGGCGTATGTCGCAGGCCCCACATTGCATACTCTGCTCCATCGTTAGCGAGCAAAACTGGTGTGGGTATCTCTTGTGCAGGTTGTCCGCGTGCCTCACTGCCATCTTGGCTGCCTGGATGCCTCTCTCAACCCGGATCCATTTCTCCACGCATATACCCGACTTCAGCACCGCTGCCAGCCCGGTTCCTATGCCCCCGAAGAGATCAAGCACTACCGTAGGCCCCAACAACCTCTTCGTGTTGGTGCAATGGTATGCCTCTCTCGGCTCCCTCCGCACGAAGCGAACCGGTAGTGTGCCGATGGGCCCATCATTCTCCCAGTCGCATATCCGACACCGCACCTTCTCCTCCCACATGTATATGGTTGCGCCGATTCCGAACAGGTGCTCTACCCCTATCAGCAGAACGAAGTCTTCCGATTTTGACACTCCGCAGTACACCCGCAACGTGCAGTTCTCTGAGTTTCTCGGATTCAGCATCAGCGCCATCGACCGCCGAGTCTTAGGCATCCACTTAGCCTCTCCACCATCCGCGGTCATCAGCAAATACCCTTCTGCTATCAGCCGCCCTAGCTTGTGTAGCTGTAGTTTCTCCACCAAGCGTCTCCCAATGAGCACGTGAGCCACCCCCGTATCCACAATTGCCCGTTGCGCCGCCAGTCCTCCAATTGTGATTGCCCCTGCTGCAATCGTTAGCACTGTGGCCTGGCACGTCATCCTTTCCCGTGGATGCTGGTACGCTGCCCCATCCACGTCCACGCTCTCATTGGCCCGCCTCCCCGGTCCGTCTTCCCGCCGTTCATCTTCTGGAAATACTAGCCTCCGCGCGGCCCTCCGCAAGCCCAGCTCATCACGATTGCGCACTGGCTGAGCCATCAGCATAAAATCCGGTTCGTTCAGCTCTTCCTCCTCCTGCGCCACCATGGCGGGCTGCTTTTGCTCTGCCGCCTCCAGTTCTGCCAGCTGGGCGCGCAAGCGCGCCATAGTGGCCTGCCGGTCCTCCCCTCCTTCAGCCCCCCTGCGCTCCCGTCGGCCTGTGTAGCAATTGCCTTGGGATGGCCTTTCCTCCCGCAGCAAGCACAGATGGGTGCTCATGGGCATTCTCTCCACATGTGGTCACAACTCCCGCACAACGAACACGCCGCCGGGTTCCGACAGTCCTGGCGTAGATGCCCCGGCAAGCCGCAATTGTGATAGCACTATGCATCCTATCTCTCGCGCTCTTTCGGCTCCGGATAAGTTGTAGTTGCCGCCCACGCCGGCCGCCTCCTCTCTGGCCCTCGATGTGCCGTCCGTTCCACCTCATACAGTCGTCGCCCTGTTTCCATGCATTTGACAATTTTGTATGCCTCCCTTAGCGTAGCTTCCGGCCCCAACTCGAACACACGCACCTATACATTTTGCTACAGGGGCTGGCTTAAGCCATTTACAAACTTCCCAATGAGACGCCCTTGATCCGTGCAGTTCATGTCTTCTCCCAGCTCCACAAGCCTGCCGTAGTATGCTAGCAGGGATTCCCCTTCCTTGCGCCTGAAGCTCCGGAACTGCACCACTCTCTCAGCCGCATGCAAGGGAAACTGCTCGCGGAGCATCGCCAAGAAGCGCGATGTGGGGTCCCACTCACTCGGCGCTCGACCCGCTGACCATTCCATTAGTTCCTTCCGGGAGATCCGGTAGCACGTTTCCACCTCCTCCGCCAGTGTATTTGCTAGCCCATGGAAGAACTCTTCCGGATCCAATCGATCCTTCGCCCAGCGTCTTGAAGGTTCTCCAGCACTAAATCGTCGTCTCGTCTTCCGTAACCTACCACGAGGCACTCCACTGGTATCCGCTTGGTCCGCCTTGCTGCAAGCACGCCTGGGGCTGGCCTCGCTGGCGTTCCTCTGACCCTCCGGAAGCATTATCATCGCCATCCTTTACATCTATGCAAGCACCGTCGTACGTTCCGCTCGCTCCTTTGCTGGGCCCATTCCGCCCTTCCGTTCCCCCCGTCTCTAGTGGCTGATTCGTCGCCTGGTTATTCTCAACTCTACGCTTCCCGCGTGCTTCACCTTCACTCCTTCTACAGTCGACCCGACCGAAATTGCATAGACTGCGTGTTTGTAAGCTCTAATCTTTCCTATGTCATTCCGACTGCAGCTATGGCTCCGTTGGAAACTGCTTATCTTGAAAGGAATTGCAGTAATTCACGAAAACAAACACGCAGTGGCAGTCCGATGGCCGAGGATTCCCCCATAAGCTGCTCACTGAAACCCTAGCCTAACAATTGTTGTTCTTCCTGACTACTAGCTAGCCATCCACCCTGTGCTTCTGCCTACCTCCATCTGGCGATCCCCTCTTCCAGCTTCCTCCTGGATTCGGTGTCTGCAAAAGAAACCAAACAAACACATGCACACAACACACACATTATCCTACTGCCAACCCTGCCAGCATATCTCCCTTCGGCAAAGCCCGCCGCCGTGTCGGTCATTCAAACTCTTGGTGCCCTCCACACTGCCGAGTGCCGCGCCCTGCTTCACCACTGTAGTTGCTGTTCCTCGGTGTTGAGTGATTCGCTTATTCACAAATGTACAAATACTCCACCACACCTCTCGCTACACCCTCTGTCAGCATTTCTTATGTGTTAACCTCAGATTTCGTTTGGTGCTAATTCACATTGCACGACATCCTGCCGTCTGTTTGTATGAGTATGCGTGTGCGAATGCATTTGGGTGTGAACGGAATGTTCGTGTGTTTGTTTGCAATTTTTGCTTTAAGCATTTGCAGGTACTCGCGCATTGTGTGCTTCGGCATAACATTGTACGCGCTATGAATCGTACGAGAAAAGAGGACGAGCTCGCAAAGGAACCCAAGATGGAAGCTTTGCAGTTCGGTTGAATTGATTGCGAAGATTCAGTTCTAACCAACTCGAAATTGTACTGTTTTGTTTGGTTGACTATAGTGTAGCAGGGGAGGCACTATAGGGGTACAATTTAGGTGAATTTTGGATGTTGTTTATCTGTATCTGCATGCTATAGGGCCAGGGGAAACCAGCGGAACCAGCATTTGGCTGGTTGGGCAAAGACAAAACAGGTTCTGTTTTTTAGGACCTGAACCTGGTTGATGTTTTCCCAGGTTGGAAAAACAGAACCAGAGGTTGTTTACCAACCTACCACCTGCTGTTTCGTCCAGCAAGGTTGGTTCTGTTGCTTGGAATTATTTGGGATCATCCCTGGTTGTTCCCAGGTTTATTTCCAAGGTCCTTGCTAGCTAGAACTATTTATTCCTTCTGTGTTTGTACCTGGATATAGTCAATTTGATTCAAGCAAATTCCTCCCTTCCTGGAAGTTCGTTTCTACGCGGTGCAAGGGCGGAATGCTACCTGAGTCAACGCTAGTATGCTAGCACTCCAACGCTAGGCAAACGCTGTCCGAGCCATAACTTCGTAATGGCATAACTTTTCGCAAGGCAACTTGGTTAATTTTAAAGATCTTGGAGCGAGCTTCGATATAGGAAATTCTCAGCTTAATCCGATCGACGGTCTGCACGATACGCTGCGCAATGTTCAAGGTACTCTTCTTATTTTGGCTAAGTCATTCTTGACTCCTCTCTCTACAAACTCGGACCCGAGGATAGGGGCTGGTCTTGTACCAGACACCCATGGACCCCTGGAAGGGACCCCGAGGAGAGGTTTTAAGTTTGATTATGTCTTAATAGCTTGAGTTTATTAGGCCCTTACACCAAGAAGCTGGTATCAGAGCTGCGTTATAGTGATCCTCGTTATAGGTAGCTATGGCGGGCAACACCTCGACGGGAGCTGGTGAATCTTTAGCCCAAGATCGTAGCGGAAGCCAAGATTGTGGTATTTCAGTGCCAAGGGGAGCGCGAACAAACCAGGGCTCGCTGGTCAAGGAGGTGCTGAAGAACTTCACCGTCGAGAAGTTCAACGGTGAGGGTTATGATGATTGGGCCTGGAAGATGCAACTCTATTTCCGTCAGATTGGATTGCTGAAACTAATGATTGGGGAGGAGCCTAGACCGAGTGACCCCATGCTGCAGGAAGACTGGGATAAGCGCTCCTCGGCTCGCTACTATTTGATGTCGCAGAGTTTGGAGCTGAACCAGCGTCACCACTGTCAGAACATATAGCTTACTTGTTTCTGTAGGCTATAGTGGGGTATCCCATAGGGGGTACAACCCAAATTAGGGTTTCCTATTTGTACTCACTTCGTTCATAGTCATTCCATTTTTCTCGTTCATATTTTCTCATGGAATCAGAGCAGGTCCCTTCCTAGGGACTGTTCCTAGGGCCTACCGAAGCGCGCCCCGAGGCGCGCGTTTTTTTTTTTTTTAGCGACCCTCCGTGTCGCCCGTACCACCGTGCTCTCGCTTAGGCCCCTCGTCGGCCCCGCTTAGGCCCCTCTTCGGCCCCACTTAGGCCCCTCGTCGGCCCCGCTTAGGCCCCTAGTCGGCCCCGCTTAGGCCTCGTCGGCCCCACTTAGGCCCTGTCGGCCCCGCTTAGGCCTCGTCGGCCCCGCTTAGGCCCCGCTACGGCCCCGCGTCGGCCCCGCTTAGGCCCCGTCGGCCCGCCTAGGCCCCGCTACGGCCCCTCGTTGGCCCCGCCTAGACCCCGTCGGCCCGCCGTAGGCCCCGCTCCAGCCCGCCGTCGGCCCCGCTATAGCCCGCCGTCGGCCCCGCTAGAGCCCGCCGTCGGCCCCGCTACAGCCCGCTGCCGGCCCAGCTACAGCCCGCTGTCGGCCCCGCCCCAGCCCGCCGCCGGTCCCGCTACAGCCCGCAGTCGGCCCCGCTACAGCCCGCCGCCGGCCCCGCTACAGCCCGCCGTCGGCCCCGCTACAGCCTCGCTACAGCCCCGCTACAGCCCGCTGTCGGCCCCGCCCCAGCCCGCCGCCGGCCCCGCTACAGCCCCGCTACGGCCCACCGTCGGCCCCGCCGCCCGTGCTGCAGCCCGCCGCGCCACCGTGCAGCCGCCCGTGCAGCCGCCCACCGTGCCGCCCGTGAGCAGCCCCAGCCGCCCGTGAGCCGCCCGTGCAGCCGCCCGCGCCGCCCGTGAGCCCCTGCGTCACCCGAGCCGCGCGAGCCGCCCGAGCCGCCCGAGCCGCCCGAGCCGCCCGAGCCACCCGAGCCGCCAGTGGAGCCGCACTCCTGCTCCTGTGGGGCCACTGCTGCTCCTTGGCTGTGTTACAGTGCCGCTGACCTACCCAACTTTTCCTACCCGGTGAGACTGTCAGCTGCTGTCATGGCCACCCCCATTGTCCTAGCTTTTGACGCTGAGGGTAGAGCCATTGACTTTGCAGTGTGGATTGAAGACCTGCAGCAGTACTTACTGTGTGATGCGATAGATGAGGTCTCTCTCTTTGACTTTGTCTCTGGAGCTATCCCTGCCCCTCCTGCTGATGCTGACCCCGCCGTTCGCTCCAAGTGGGCGACCCGCGATGCTGCTGCACGTCTTGCTGTGCGTCGCCACCTCCCTTCCTCCGAGCGTGCCCACTTTAGTCAGTGCAAGACCGCTCAGGCCTTGTACGACGCTGTCGTTGCACGCTACTCCTCCCCTTCCTCCGCTACGCTTAGCCGCCTCATGCTACCGTTTCTCTTCCCTGACCTCGCTGCCTTTCCCACTGTTGCTGACCTCTTTACCCACCTCCGCGCTAGTGACGCTCGCTACCGCGCTGCCCTTCCTGCTGAGTTCCGCGCCGCAAACCCTCCTCCCATGTACATCACTCTCTACTTTCTCGTCACTCGTCTCCCTGAGTCCCTTCGTGTAGTTAGGGACCAGTTTCTCTCTGTCTGTCCCACCACCCTCACTGTCGACCTCCTTGAGGAGTCCCTGCTAGCGGCTGAGAAGAGCATTGTCGCTGTAGGGGCCTCTCGGGGTGACCCTCGCACCCCCATTTTTTAGGGGTGTTCTCCTTCCCCCCTGCTGCCCTCTGTCGCCTCTGCCGCTGCGGCCGACCTCGCTGGTTTTGAGTCGGTCGGTGCGGCGTCTGCCCCCAGCGGTAGACGCCGCAATGGCAAGGGCAAAGGGGGCAAGGGAGCGGGTGGAGCTAGAGGGGGCGGTGGCGGGGGAGGTGGGGGTGGCGGGGGGAGTGGGGGTGGCGGTGGAGGTGGTGGCGGGAGTGGAGGTACTAGTGGAGGCGGTGGAGGCGGAGGTGGCGGCGGAGGAGGTAGCGGAGGAGGCGGGGGTGAGGGTGCCGGTGGGGGCGGTGGCGGTGGAGACGGGGGTGGCGGTGGAGGTGGGGGTGGCGGTGGCGGCGGGGGTCGGGGTGGCTCGTCTCAGCGGAGCAGCTCTGGGGGTGGTCAGCGCCAGCAGCAGCAGCAGCAGCAGCGCTCTCGCACCGTCCCCGCCCCTCAGCAGCTCCGTGAGTGGTACTTGCAGCGTCAGCGTGGTGGTGCGTTTGGTCCCTGCCCCTACGTTCTTCGCACCGGCGACCGTGCGGGGGAGAGGTGTGGAGGCACCCACACAGCCCGCCGCTGCTTTGGCCGCCTGACCGACGCCTGGCGTCAGCAGTTTCCGGAGGCCGCTGAGATCCCCCGCTGGGGGGAGCTGTCTAGGGCTGGTGTAGCTATTTATGATCTTGACTTTGATGCTATTCTTTCTGCTATGTATGCTGTGACTGGTAGTGATGAGGATGACTGTTACCGGTGTTTCCCGCCCGACCCGGGCATTGGTACTGCTGCGTCAGGTACTCGTGAGGCTGCTGCTCTAGGTGCCAGTGCGTCTGTGCTCTCAGGTACTGGTGAGTCTGCCCTCTCAGGTACTGTGTCGGCTTCGGCCTCTCACACCTTCACCCTTGACTCTGGAGCGTCTCGCTCCTTCTTTCGGGACCGCACCACTCTCACGCCGCTGAGTCGGCCGGTTGCGGTGTCCCTGGCTGACCCCTCTGGGGGGCCTGTCCTGTCTCGCTTCTCCACGGTCCTTCCGTGTCCGGCGGCCCCCTCTGGCACCCTGTCTGGTCTCTACCTCCCCTCGTTCTCGACGAACCTGGTGAGTGGTGCTGACCTACAGGATGTGGGTGTCCACCAGTTCACTCCTGCTCGTCAGCGGGTGACACACTGCACGGAGGCTAGCACAGGTCGCCACCTGGCTACGTTTACACGTCGGCCGGGGTCGAGCCTGTACACACTGACCACTGCTTCTCCTCCAGGTACTGAGTCTGGCAGGGTCCCTTCGTCTGGTCAGGTGTTTGCTGCAGCGTCCAGGTCTGGCCCTGAGTCTGCCCCCTGTTCGTGTCGTCGTCTGTCTCACGAGACCCTCCTCTGGCACCACCGCCTTGGCCACCCCTCTCTGCTTCGGCTCAAAGGTATGGCCTCCCGTCTTCTTGTGTCTGGTCTTCCCCGGTCCCTCCCTCCCCTTCCTCAGGGCCCTGGCCCTGTCTGTGTCCCCTGTGTCGAGGGGCGCTAGCGTGCTGCCCCTCACTCCTCCCAGTTTCCTCCGACAGAGGCCCCGTTGCAGACGCTTCACATGGACGTGTGGGGCCCAGCCCGCGTCCTTGGACAGGGTCAGGAGCGCTACTTCCTGCTCGTTGTTGACGACTACTCGCGTTACACCACAGTCTTCCCCTTGCGCAGCAAGGGTGAGGTCACTGAGGTGCTGATCGACTGGATCCGCGCAGCTCGTCTTCAGCTCAGGCAGAGCTTTGGCTCCGACTTTCCTGTGTTGCGTCTGCACTCGGACAGAGGCGGAGAGTTCTCCTCTGCCCTTCTACGTACCTACTGTCGTGCGCGAGGCATCCGCCAGTCCTTCACGCTTCCGGACTCTCCGCAGCAAAATGGGATTGCTGAGCGCCGCATTGGCATGGTCATGGACGTCGCCCGTACGTCCATGATGCATGCGGCTGCCCCCCATTTTCTGTGGCCGTTTGCGGTCAGGTACGCAGCGCATCAGATCAACCTCCACCCCAGGGTCTCCAGGCCGGATACCTCCCCAGCCCTGCTGTGGACGGGGAAGGTTGGCGATGCGTCTGCGTTCCGGGTCTGGGGATCTAGGGCGTTTGTCCGCGACCTGACTGCGGACAAGCTGTCCCCTCGCGCTTCTCCCTGCGTCTTCCTGGGGTTCCCCCCCGACGCCCCTGGGTGGCAGTTCTACCACCCCACCTCTCGACGTGTTCTGTCCTCCCAGGACGTCACGTTCGACGAGTCGGTACCCTACTACCGCCTCTTCCCCTACCGCACTCCTTCCCTCCCCCCGCCCCCGCTCTTCTTGGTACCAGGTCCCCCCCCGGTTGACCCCCTCCCCCCTCAGGGTCCTGCCCCTTCAGGTGTGTCCCAGGTAGACGCGGTCGAGCCTGTCGAGGTTACTGGTGACTCTGGTGCTGCTGCGGGTGCTGAGACTGGGGGTGCTGAGCCTGGGGGTGCTGAGCCTGGGGGTGCGGAGTCTGGGGGTGCTGAGCCTGGGGGTGCTGAGCCTGGGGGTGCTGAGCCTGGGGGTGCGGAGTCTGGGGGTGGTGAGCCTAGGGGTACTGAGCCTGGGGGTGCTGAGCCTGGGGGTGCTGAGCTTGGGGGTGCTGTGCCTGGGGGTGCTGTGCCTGGAGGTGCTTCGTCTCGCCGTGAGCCACTCTCCCCACAGGAGCTGCGTGAGTGGTTTGCCAGGCGCTGGAGGCGTACTGCTGGTGCTGGAGGTTCTTCGCCTGCAGAGGGTGCCACTGCCGCGGGTCCCGGAGGTGCTCGTCTTGGGAGTACTGGAGCTGCTGGGTCTGAGGTTTCTCCTGGAGCTGGTGCAGCTGAGGGTGTTTGCACTGGGACTGCCGCTGGCGGTCCGCCTGGCAGTGCTCCTGGTGGTGCTGCTGGAGGTTCTGGAGCTACTGGAGGTGCTGCTGGAGGTGCTGCTGGAGCGGGTACTCCTGCTGGGGGTACTAGTCCTGTCCCTGCTGTTTCTGGCGTCGCCGCGCGGCCCCGACCGTACTTCGTTCCGCTCCTGCAGCAGGTTCTTGGTCTTACACCTTCTCCTGGTCCTCCTCCTCCTCCCTTAGAGGGTCCGCGGCCTGTCCAGTCACAGCCACCGCTACAGCCTGCCTCCCCTTTGCCTGCTCCTTCTCCCTACGCTGGTCCGACTGGGGGTCTTACTGAGCGTCGTGAGCCTGCGTCTCGTCCTGCGTCGCCTGTTCGTACTGCGCGCGCTAGTGGTCGCGGGTCGCGTCAGCGTCCTCCTCCTGTCCCTGGCACGCACCGGATGTCACTGCGTCCGTCCACTGCTCCTCTGCGTGCCCCTTTGCCTTCTCCTCCTGCTTCCTCTCTTCCTGCACTTGCCGACCCGGAGTCGGACTCTCTTCGTGCTGCCAGTCCTACTGTCACGCATCTCCTTGCTACTGCTGTCACTGACCCTTCCTTCGAGTTGTCTGCTGCGTCTGCCCTTGTCACTGAGCTTGTCGACTTTGCTGCGCGCTGTCGTCTAGACTACGCTGCCAGTCTTGTCGCTGAGTCTGAGTCTGCCTGTCCTCCGTCCGTCGGGGGTGAGTGTGCCCTTGGCACGGACGTCCTTGAGGACAGGCAGGAGGAGTTCCAGTGTCTGGCCGCCGCTTCACCTCATCTCGCGTCTGTACTGCTAGCCCCTGAGGGAGACCCGGATGCACCAGACATCCCGACTCCGCGCTCTTACGCGGAGGCGATAGAGGGTCCCTACTCCTCTCAGTGGCAGGCAGCTATGGATGCAGAGATGGCTTCCTGGAAGTCCACAGGCACCTACGTTGGCGCTGTTCCCCCTCCTGGGGCGAACATAGTCAGTGGCATGTGGATTTTCAGGGTGAAGCGGCCGCCGGGTTCTCCGCCTGTCTTCAAGGCGCGTTACGTGGCTCGTGGCTTCAGTCAGCGGCAGGGGGTTGACTACTTTCAGACCTTCTCCCCCACCCCGAAGATGACCACTCTTCGGGTTGTACTGCACGTTGCTGCTCACCGTGACTACGAGCTCCACTCTCTCGACTTCAGCACCGCTTTCTTGCAGGGCAGCCTGCACGAGGAGATCTGGCTGCGTCGCCCACCTGGCTTCACTGGGTCTTTCCCTCCTGGTACCCAGTGGAGCCTCCGGCGTCCAGTCTACGGTCTCCGCCAGGCGCCACGTGAGTGGCACGACACACTGAGGACTACGCTCGCGGCACTTGGGTTTGCTCCTTCTACTGCCGACCCGTCGCTGTTTCTGCGCACCGACACCTCGCTGCCGCCGTTCTACATCCTCGTGTACGTCGACGACTTGGTCTTTGCCACAGCTGACACTGCTGGACTCGCCTATGTGAAGTCCGAGCTGCAGAAGAGACACACGTGCACTGACCTGGGTGAACTGCGTAGCTACCTTGGCTTGCAGATCACCCGGGACAGAGCACGCCGCACCATTACCCTGACTCAGTCACACATGGTGCAGCAGGTCCTTCAGCGCTTCGGCTTCACGTACTCCTCGCCTCAGGCCACTCCTCTGCCTACTCGCCACTCGCTCTCAGCTCTGCCTTCGGATGAGTCCGTAGAGTCGAGTGGCCCGTTTGCGGAGCTTGTTTGCTGCCTCATGTACCTGATGACCTGCACACGACCTGACCTTGCATACCCTCTTAGCATTCTCGCACGCTATGTTGCTCCTGGGAGACACCGACCAGAGCACATGGCTGCAGCGAAGAGGGTGTTGCGCTACCTGTGCAGTACGTCGGGCATGGGGCTAGTGCTTGGAGGGCGCAGTCCAGTGGTTCTCACTGGGCACGCAGACGCTTCTTGGGCTGACGACCAGGCTACGCAGCGGTCGTCACAGGGTTACACCTTCAGCCTTGGTTCCGGCTCTGTTTCGTGGCGGGCTACCCGCTCGTCTTCTGTTCTCGGCTCCAGTTGTGAGGCTGAGATCTACGCTGGGGCTATGGCTGCACAGGAGTTACGCTGGCTCACCTACCTGCTGACCGACCTTGGAGAGCAGCCTCGTTCTCCTCCAGTCCTGTACGTAGACAACAAGGCCATGCTGGCCTTGTGTCGAGAGCAGCGACTGGAGCACAGAACGAAGCACATTGCTCTCCGCTACTTTCTTGCTCGTGAGCTACAGCAGCGTGGACAGTTGCGACTTGCGTACGTGGCCTCTGAGGCCAACACTGCTGATGTCTTCACCAAGGCACTTGCGCCTTGTGATCATCAGCGTTGTTGCACGCAGTTGGGTCTTATGCCTGTCTTGCCTCACTTGCTCTCCTCTTGACCTTGCTTGTACCTTCGCCTATATATACTCTTGCTCTTGCTTACTTGACTCTTGTATATCTCTATATATGATCTTGCATGTGAACTGGCCTTCTGGTCTTTGAACTTGTGCTTGGAATGCGTGGTGACTTTGTGATCCACCCTGAGCTTTGCTTTGCTTTGCTTGACTGGTCTTGTGACCCCTTGTTCTCCCCCACTTTGCCTATGGGGGTGTGTCAGAACATATAGCTTACTTGTTTCTGTAGGCTATAGTGGGGTATCCCATAGGGGGAACAACCCAAATTAGGGTTTCCTATTTGTACTCACTTCGTTCATAGTCATTCCATTTTTCTCGTTCATATTTTCTCAACCACGTCATGCACCTGGTGCCGAAGGTTGAGTGCGGTCCGAAGGCGTGGACCGTGTTGAAGGAGCTGCACGCCCCGACCTCTGTTGTTGCAACGTTGATGCTGGAGAGGGAGCTGTCCGCGTTGTGGATGAGCGAAGGAGAGCCAGTGAAACCTGTCCTGGACAAGATGCGCGACCTCTACGCGAAGTTGGCGACCGCGGTAATTACCTACCCAGAGCAGACCAAGTGCTTGAAAATGCTCTCGCTGCTGCCGGAATTGTGGCTTCAATTCACGAGCGGATTGAGCCTGCTGTAGAACCAGAGCTCGTGGACACTCGAGTGGGTGCGGACAAAGATTCTGGAGGAGGACTTCCGTCGCCGCCAACTGAGGGGTGGAGACGACGACAGCAGCGGCTACGGGATGCAAGGGAGCCGACGTGGCAGAGGACGTGGCTTCGGTGGAGCTGGACGCGGTGCAAAGAAGGACGACAACTCCAATGACCAACAAGGAGGTACCGGTTGGGGTCGCGGTGCGAAATCTGGACGTGGGGGCAAGTCGGGTGCTGGTGGCAAAATGAAAGGGAGTTGCTGGTATTGTGAGAAGGAGGGGCACCTCTGGTTTTTGTGCTATAAGAAACCCGATGGATGGACCCCCCAGAATCATCACCAGGTGGGCGACGCGTGGAGGAACCAGAAAAACGGCGCGAACATGGTCGCCGATTTGTCCGACAACAACCCGAAGAGCAACGGTGGTGCGAAAAAGAAGGAGCGCACCGCGGGCCAGTTCTTCTATATTGGAGAGCGGGGGGAGCAAGGAGACGCCTCTGCCATGGTTGGAGAACAATTGAACCCCCTAGATTATTGGGTGTTGGACAGGGGCGCTGCTTGGACGATTACGCCGCGCAAGGACCTGCTGGACCACGTACGCGCTGCACCGATCAACGAGGTGTGCTCCGCCTCTGGACACGCGCTGAAGGTGGCTGGTGCGGGACGAGCTGCGTTCAAGGGAGCGGATGGCAAGCCGGTGGTGCTGCACGACGTTCTCCTCGTTCCTGAACTCAAGGCCAACCTCATCTCCCTCCGTAAGCTTGGCAAGGCTGGGGTGTGCACTAGCACGGATGGGGCACGCACTTACAAGGGGCAGCTGGGCAATCGGGTGCTTTGGGATCTGCACGAGAGCACGGACGTGTACAGATCCATGTGGCAGCTGCCAGCGTTGGCGTGGCATGGTGGGGGGCAGGCTGGAGAGGGGTCTGCATCCCAAGGGGAGTGCAACGGTGTTGGGGTGGTTGGTGTGAAAGTGTCGGCCAGATCTGGGGAGACGGATTGGGCAACGGCACACTGACGCTTGGGGCATGTGGCAATGCCCTTGTTGAAGCAGTTGGAGAAAGATGGAGCCGTTAAGGGTCTGAAGCTGAACGGACACCCACCTGATAAGAATTGTGAAATCTGTTTGCTCTCAAAGTTTACCCGTTTCCCCTTCCATAGTGTGGTTGGCAGGAGCAAGAAGCCATTGGAGCTGGTCCACATGGACTTGGTGGGGCCGCTGCCGGTTCAGGGGCACAAGGGGGAGCGGTACTTTCTGACCATAGTGGATGATTGGAGCAGGCTTATATGGGCATATCTGCTGAAGCAAAAGGACCACGCCGCCTCTACGATACGCGAAGATCGGCTGCCATTCGTGGAGAAGTAAGCCGAGTGTGTGGTGAAGCGGATTAGGGGTGGTGAGTTCCTTGGAGCTGAGATGACGGCCTGGCTCAAGAAGTAGGGCATCCAAAGGGAGCTGATCACAACTTACACCCCACAGTCCAATAGTGTAGCAGAACGGGCGAACCGGAAAATTTTGGAGACAGCTAGGGCGCTGCTCATAGAATCTGGGCTGGGCAACTTGATGTGGCCCCATGCTGTTCGGCACGCTACCGTCGCTAGGAACAGGGTACTCACCAAGGTTGGGGATGACTTGTGGGTGCCGTTGGAGAGGTGGCTTGGGAGGAAGCCGCCGGTGGACATGCTGAGGGTGTTCGGTTGCATGGCAGTCGCCCACATCCCCAAGACCTACTGCAGTAAGTTGGGGGCGGATGCAATGTGGTGTGTGCATTTGGGGCTGGCTGCTGAGAGCAAGGGATGGCTGCTGTGGGAACCTTCCAAGGGTGTATTGCTTGACAGCAGGGATGTGAAGTTTGTTGAGGGCATGATGTATGGGAGCTAGGAGAAATAGCCGGAGGCCAGGGTGTCCCAGCAAATGGAGCAGATCACCATGCAGCTGGACCTGACTCCTAGTGTGTGGGAGGAGGGAGAGGAGGCAGCTGCAGAGGGTGGTGATGGAGAGAAGGTGGAGGAGGCACATGCTGGTGAAAACAATGGTGTGGAGGCTAGCGGTAGCACTAGTGGAGTTGCTCGATCTGATGGAAAAGAGCAGCAGCAGGGGAAAACTAAGAAGCCGAAGGGTGTCATTATGAGGGGATGAGAAACACCTGTCTCCAGGCCAGGACGTACCCGTATGGCTACTAAGAAGCTGACTGCAGGAGCTGATGTAGCAGAGCAACAGCTTCGGACCGAGGAGGCATTGCTGATTCTACCGCATGGCTATGATCCGAATGAGGAGGATGAACCTGCCTATTGTTTTCTTGCCCCTGCACCAGAGGAACCAGCTAGCATGGAGGAGGCATTAGCTGGACCAGATAGGGAGAAGTGGCTGGTTTCCTGGGATTCTGAGTACCAGAACCAGAGGTTGTTCACCAACCTACCACCTGCTATTTTGTCCAGCCAGGTTGGTTCTGTTGCTTGGAATTATTTGGGATCATCCCTGGTTGTTCCCAGGTTGATTCCCAAGGTCCTTGCTAGCTAGAACTATTTATTCCTTCTGTGTTTGTACCTGGATATAGTCAATTTGATTCAAGCAAATTCCTCCCTTCCTGGAAGTTCGTTTCTACGCGGTGCAAGGGCGGAATGCTACCTGAGTCAACGCTAGTATGCTAGCACTCCAACGCTAGGCAAACGCTGTCCGAGCCATAACTTCGTAATGGCATAAATTTTCGCAAGGCAACTTGGTTAATTTTAAAGATCTTGGAGCGAGCTTCGATATAGGAAATTCTCAGCTTAATCCGATCGACGGTCTGCACGATACGCTGCGCAATGTTCAAGGTACTCTTCTTATTTTGGCTAAGTCATTCTTGACTCCTCTCTCTACAAACTCGGACCCGAGGATAGGGGCTGGTCTTGTACCAGACACCCATGGACCCCTGGAAGGGACCCCGAGGAGAGGTTTTAAGTTTGATTATGTCTTAATAGCTTGAGTTTATTAGGCCCTTACACCAAGAAGCTGGTATCAGAGCTGCGTTATAGTGATCCTCGTTATAGGTAGCTATGGCGGGCAACACCTCGACGGGAGCTGGTGAATCTTTAGCCCAAGATCGTAGCGGAAGCCAAGATTGTGGTATTTCAGTGCCAAGGGGAGCGCGAACAAACCAGGGCTCGCTGGTCAAGGAGGTGCTGAAGAACTTCACCGTCGAGAAGTTCAACGGTGAGGGTTATGATGATTGGGCCTGGAAGATGCAACTCTATTTCCGTCAGATTGGATTGCTGAAACTAATGATTGGGGAGGAGCCTAGACCGAGTGACCCCATGCTGCAGGAAGACTGGGATAAGCGCTCCTCGGCTCGCTACTATTTGATGTCGCAGAGTTTGGAGCTGAACCAGCGTCACCACTGTCAGAACATATAGCTTACTTGTTTCTGTAGGCTATAGTGGGGTATCCCATAGGGGGTACAACCCAAATTAGGGTTTCCTATTTGTACTCACTTCGTTCATAGTCATTCCATTTTTCTCGTTCATATTTTCTCATGGAATCAGAGCAGGTCCCTTCCTAGGGACTGTTCCTAGGGCCTACCGAAGCGCGCCCCGAGGCGCGCGTTTTTTTTTTTTTTAGCGACCCTCCGTGTCGCCCGTACCACCGTGCTCTCGCTTAGGCCCCTCGTCGGCCCCGCTTAGGCCCCTCTTCGGCCCCGCTTAGGCCCCTCGTCGGCCCCGCTTAGGCCCCTAGTCGGCCCCGCTTAGGCCTCGTCGGCCCCACTTAGGCCCTGTCGGCCCCGCTTAGGCCTCGTCGGCCCCGCTTAGGCCCCGCTACGGCCCCGCGTCGGCCCCGCTTAGGCCCCGTCGGCCCGCCTAGGCCCCGCTACGGCCCCTCGTTGGCCCCGCCTAGACCCCGTCGGCCCGCCGTAGGCCCCGCTCCAGCCCGCCGTCGGCCCCGCTATAGCCCGCCGTCGGCCCCGCTAGAGCCCGCCGTCGGCCCCGCTACAGCCCGCTGCCGGCCCAGCTACAGCCCGCTGTCGGCCCCGCCCCAGCCCGCCGCCGGTCCCGCTACAGCCCGCAGTCGGCCCCGCTACAGCCCGCCGCCGGCCCCGCTACAGCCCGCCGTCGGCCCCGCTACAGCCTCGCTACAGCCCCGCTACAGCCCGCTGTCGGCCCCGCCCCAGCCCGCCGCCGGCCCCGCTACAGCCCCGCTACGGCCCACCGTCGGCCCCGCCGCCCGTGCTGCAGCCCGCCGCGCCACCGTGCAGCCGCCCGTGCAGCCGCCCACCGTGCCGCCCGTGAGCAGCCCCAGCCGCCCGTGAGCCGCCCGTGCAGCCGCCCGCGCCGCCCGTGAGCCCCTGCGTCACCCGAGCCGCGCGAGCCGCCCGAGCCGCCCGAGCCGCCCGAGCCGCCCGAGCCACCCGAGCCGCCAGTGGAGCCGCACTCCTGCTCCTGTGGGGCCACTGCTGCTCCTTGGCTGTGTTACAGTGCCGCTGACCTACCCAACTTTTCCTACCCGGTGAGACTGTCAGCTGCTGTCATGGCCACCCCCATTGTCCTAGCTTTTGACGCTGAGGGTAGAGCCATTGACTTTGCAGTGTGGATTGAAGACCTGCAGCAGTACTTACTGTGTGATGCGATAGATGAGGTCTCTCTCTTTGACTTTGTCTCTGGAGCTATCCCTGCCCCTCCTGCTGATGCTGACCCCGCCGTTCGCTCCAAGTGGGCGACCCGCGATGCTGCTGCACGTCTTGCTGTGCGTCGCCACCTCCCTTCCTCCGAGCGTGCCCACTTTAGTCAGTGCAAGACCGCTCAGGCCTTGTACGACGCTGTCGTTGCACGCTACTCCTCCCCTTCCTCCGCTACGCTTAGCCGCCTCATGCTACCGTTTCTCTTCCCTGACCTCGCTGCCTTTCCCACTGTTGCTGACCTCTTTACCCACCTCCGCGCTAGTGACGCTCGCTACCGCGCTGCCCTTCCTGCTGAGTTCCGCGCCGCAAACCCTCCTCCCATGTACATCACTCTCTACTTTCTCGTCACTCGTCTCCCTGAGTCCCTTCGTGTAGTTAGGGACCAGTTTCTCTCTGTCTGTCCCACCACCCTCACTGTCGACCTCCTTGAGGAGTCCCTGCTAGCGGCTGAGAAGAGCATTGTCGCTGTAGGGGCCTCTCGGGGTGACCCTCGCACCCCCATTTTTTAGGGGTGTTCTCCTTCCCCCCTGCTGCCCTCTGTCGCCTCTGCCGCTGCGGCCGACCTCGCTGGTTTTGAGTCGGTCGGTGCGGCGTCTGCCCCCAGCGGTAGACGCCGCAATGGCAAGGGCAAAGGGGGCAAGGGAGCGGGTGGAGCTAGAGGGGGCGGTGGCGGGGGAGGTGGGGGTGGCGGGGGGAGTGGGGGTGGCGGTGGAGGTGGTGGCGGGAGTGGAGGTACTAGTGGAGGCGGTGGAGGCGGAGGTGGCGGCGGAGGAGGTAGCGGAGGAGGCGGGGGTGAGGGTGCCGGTGGGGGCGGTGGCGGTGGAGACGGGGGTGGCGGTGGAGGTGGGGGTGGCGGTGGCGGCGGGGGTCGGGGTGGCTCGTCTCAGCGGAGCAGCTCTGGGGGTGGTCAGCGCCAGCAGCAGCAGCAGCAGCAGCGCTCTCGCACCGTCCCCGCCCCTCAGCAGCTCCGTGAGTGGTACTTGCAGCGTCAGCGTGGTGGTGCGTTTGGTCCCTGCCCCTACGTTCTTCGCACCGGCGACCGTGCGGGGGAGAGGTGTGGAGGCACCCACACAGCCCGCCGCTGCTTTGGCCGCCTGACCGACGCCTGGCGTCAGCAGTTTCCGGAGGCCGCTGAGATCCCCCGCTGGGGGGAGCTGTCTAGGGCTGGTGTAGCTATTTATGATCTTGACTTTGATGCTATTCTTTCTGCTATGTATGCTGTGACTGGTAGTGATGAGGATGACTGTTACCGGTGTTTCCCGCCCGACCCGGGCATTGGTACTGCTGCGTCAGGTACTCGTGAGGCTGCTGCTCTAGGTGCCAGTGCGTCTGTGCTCTCAGGTACTGGTGAGTCTGCCCTCTCAGGTACTGTGTCGGCTTCGGCCTCTCACACCTTCACCCTTGACTCTGGAGCGTCTCGCTCCTTCTTTCGGGACCGCACCACTCTCACGCCGCTGAGTCGGCCGGTTGCGGTGTCCCTGGCTGACCCCTCTGGGGGGCCTGTCCTGTCTCGCTTCTCCACGGTCCTTCCGTGTCCGGCGGCCCCCTCTGGCACCCTGTCTGGTCTCTACCTCCCCTCGTTCTCGACGAACCTGGTGAGTGGTGCTGACCTACAGGATGTGGGTGTCCACCAGTTCACTCCTGCTCGTCAGCGGGTGACACACTGCACGGAGGCTAGCACAGGTCGCCACCTGGCTACGTTTACACGTCGGCCGGGGTCGAGCCTGTACACACTGACCACTGCTTCTCCTCCAGGTACTGAGTCTGGCAGGGTCCCTTCGTCTGGTCAGGTGTTTGCTGCAGCGTCCAGGTCTGGCCCTGAGTCTGCCCCCTGTTCGTGTCGTCGTCTGTCTCACGAGACCCTCCTCTGGCACCACCGCCTTGGCCACCCCTCTCTGCTTCGGCTCAAAGGTATGGCCTCCCGTCTTCTTGTGTCTGGTCTTCCCCGGTCCCTCCCTCCCCTTCCTCAGGGCCCTGGCCCTGTCTGTGTCCCCTGTGTCGAGGGGCGCTAGCGTGCTGCCCCTCACTCCTCCCAGTTTCCTCCGACAGAGGCCCCGTTGCAGACGCTTCACATGGACGTGTGGGGCCCAGCCCGCGTCCTTGGACAGGGTCAGGAGCGCTACTTCCTGCTCGTTGTTGACGACTACTCGCGTTACACCACAGTCTTCCCCTTGCGCAGCAAGGGTGAGGTCACTGAGGTGCTGATCGACTGGATCCGCGCAGCTCGTCTTCAGCTCAGGCAGAGCTTTGGCTCCGACTTTCCTGTGTTGCGTCTGCACTCGGACAGAGGCGGAGAGTTCTCCTCTGCCCTTCTACGTACCTACTGTCGTGCGCGAGGCATCCGCCAGTCCTTCACGCTTCCGGACTCTCCGCAGCAAAATGGGATTGCTGAGCGCCGCATTGGCATGGTCATGGACGTCGCCCGTACGTCCATGATGCATGCGGCTGCCCCCCATTTTCTGTGGCCGTTTGCGGTCAGGTACGCAGCGCATCAGATCAACCTCCACCCCAGGGTCTCCAGGCCGGATACCTCCCCAGCCCTGCTGTGGACGGGGAAGGTTGGCGATGCGTCTGCGTTCCGGGTCTGGGGATCTAGGGCGTTTGTCCGCGACCTGACTGCGGACAAGCTGTCCCCTCGCGCTTCTCCCTGCGTCTTCCTGGGGTTCCCCCCCGACGCCCCTGGGTGGCAGTTCTACCACCCCACCTCTCGACGTGTTCTGTCCTCCCAGGACGTCACGTTCGACGAGTCGGTACCCTACTACCGCCTCTTCCCCTACCGCACTCCTTCCCTCCCCCCGCCCCCGCTCTTCTTGGTACCAGGTCCCCCCCCGGTTGACCCCCTCCCCCCTCAGGGTCCTGCCCCTTCAGGTGTGTCCCAGGTAGACGCGGTCGAGCCTGTCGAGGTTACTGGTGACTCTGGTGCTGCTGCGGGTGCTGAGACTGGGGGTGCTGAGCCTGGGGGTGCTGAGCCTGGGGGTGCGGAGTCTGGGGGTGCTGAGCCTGGGGGTGCTGAGCCTGGGGGTGCTGAGCCTGGGGGTGCGGAGTCTGGGGGTGGTGAGCCTAGGGGTACTGAGCCTGGGGGTGCTGAGCCTGGGGGTGCTGAGCTTGGGGGTGCTGTGCCTGGGGGTGCTGTGCCTGGAGGTGCTTCGTCTCGCCGTGAGCCACTCTCCCCACAGGAGCTGCGTGAGTGGTTTGCCAGGCGCTGGAGGCGTACTGCTGGTGCTGGAGGTTCTTCGCCTGCAGAGGGTGCCACTGCCGCGGGTCCCGGAGGTGCTCGTCTTGGGAGTACTGGAGCTGCTGGGTCTGAGGTTTCTCCTGGAGCTGGTGCAGCTGAGGGTGTTTGCACTGGGACTGCCGCTGGCGGTCCGCCTGGCAGTGCTCCTGGTGGTGCTGCTGGAGGTTCTGGAGCTACTGGAGGTGCTGCTGGAGGTGCTGCTGGAGCGGGTACTCCTGCTGGGGGTACTAGTCCTGTCCCTGCTGTTTCTGGCGTCGCCGCGCGGCCCCGACCGTACTTCGTTCCGCTCCTGCAGCAGGTTCTTGGTCTTACACCTTCTCCTGGTCCTCCTCCTCCTCCCTTAGAGGGTCCGCGGCCTGTCCAGTCACAGCCACCGCTACAGCCTGCCTCCCCTTTGCCTGCTCCTTCTCCCTACGCTGGTCCGACTGGGGGTCTTACTGAGCGTCGTGAGCCTGCGTCTCGTCCTGCGTCGCCTGTTCGTACTGCGCGCGCTAGTGGTCGCGGGTCGCGTCAGCGTCCTCCTCCTGTCCCTGGCACGCACCGGATGTCACTGCGTCCGTCCACTGCTCCTCTGCGTGCCCCTTTGCCTTCTCCTCCTGCTTCCTCTCTTCCTGCACTTGCCGACCCGGAGTCGGACTCTCTTCGTGCTGCCAGTCCTACTGTCACGCATCTCCTTGCTACTGCTGTCACTGACCCTTCCTTCGAGTTGTCTGCTGCGTCTGCCCTTGTCACTGAGCTTGTCGACTTTGCTGCGCGCTGTCGTCTAGACTACGCTGCCAGTCTTGTCGCTGAGTCTGAGTCTGCCTGTCCTCCGTCCGTCGGGGGTGAGTGTGCCCTTGGCACGGACGTCCTTGAGGACAGGCAGGAGGAGTTCCAGTGTCTGGCCGCCGCTTCACCTCATCTCGCGTCTGTACTGCTAGCCCCTGAGGGAGACCCGGATGCACCAGACATCCCGACTCCGCGCTCTTACGCGGAGGCGATAGAGGGTCCCTACTCCTCTCAGTGGCAGGCAGCTATGGATGCAGAGATGGCTTCCTGGAAGTCCACAGGCACCTACGTTGGCGCTGTTCCCCCTCCTGGGGCGAACATAGTCAGTGGCATGTGGATTTTCAGGGTGAAGCGGCCGCCGGGTTCTCCGCCTGTCTTCAAGGCGCGTTACGTGGCTCGTGGCTTCAGTCAGCGGCAGGGGGTTGACTACTTTCAGACCTTCTCCCCCACCCCGAAGATGACCACTCTTCGGGTTGTACTGCACGTTGCTGCTCACCGTGACTACGAGCTCCACTCTCTCGACTTCAGCACCGCTTTCTTGCAGGGCAGCCTGCACGAGGAGATCTGGCTGCGTCGCCCACCTGGCTTCACTGGGTCTTTCCCTCCTGGTACCCAGTGGAGCCTCCGGCGTCCAGTCTACGGTCTCCGCCAGGCGCCACGTGAGTGGCACGACACACTGAGGACTACGCTCGCGGCACTTGGGTTTGCTCCTTCTACTGCCGACCCGTCGCTGTTTCTGCGCACCGACACCTCGCTGCCGCCGTTCTACATCCTCGTGTACGTCGACGACTTGGTCTTTGCCACAGCTGACACTGCTGGACTCGCCTATGTGAAGTCCGAGCTGCAGAAGAGACACACGTGCACTGACCTGGGTGAACTGCGTAGCTACCTTGGCTTGCAGATCACCCGGGACAGAGCACGCCGCACCATTACCCTGACTCAGTCACACATGGTGCAGCAGGTCCTTCAGCGCTTCGGCTTCACGTACTCCTCGCCTCAGGCCACTCCTCTGCCTACTCGCCACTCGCTCTCAGCTCTGCCTTCGGATGAGTCCGTAGAGTCGAGTGGCCCGTTTGCGGAGCTTGTTTGCTGCCTCATGTACCTGATGACCTGCACACGACCTGACCTTGCATACCCTCTTAGCATTCTCGCACGCTATGTTGCTCCTGGGAGACACCGACCAGAGCACATGGCTGCAGCGAAGAGGGTGTTGCGCTACCTGTGCAGTACGTCGGGCATGGGGCTAGTGCTTGGAGGGCGCAGTCCAGTGGTTCTCACTGGGCACGCAGACGCTTCTTGGGCTGACGACCAGGCTACGCAGCGGTCGTCACAGGGTTACACCTTCAGCCTTGGTTCCGGCTCTGTTTCGTGGCGGGCTACCCGCTCGTCTTCTGTTCTCGGCTCCAGTTGTGAGGCTGAGATCTACGCTGGGGCTATGGCTGCACAGGAGTTACGCTGGCTCACCTACCTGCTGACCGACCTTGGAGAGCAGCCTCGTTCTCCTCCAGTCCTGTACGTAGACAACAAGGCCATGCTGGCCTTGTGTCGAGAGCAGCGACTGGAGCACAGAACGAAGCACATTGCTCTCCGCTACTTTCTTGCTCGTGAGCTACAGCAGCGTGGACAGTTGCGACTTGCGTACGTGGCCTCTGAGGCCAACACTGCTGATGTCTTCACCAAGGCACTTGCGCCTTGTGATCATCAGCGTTGTTGCACGCAGTTGGGTCTTATGCCTGTCTTGCCTCACTTGCTCTCCTCTTGACCTTGCTTGTACCTTCGCCTATATATACTCTTGCTCTTGCTTACTTGACTCTTGTATATCTCTATATATGATCTTGCATGTGAACTGGCCTTCTGGTCTTTGAACTTGTGCTTGGAATGCGTGGTGACTTTGTGATCCACCCTGAGCTTTGCTTTGCTTTGCTTGACTGGTCTTGTGACCCCTTGTTCTCCCCCACTTTGCCTATGGGGGTGTGTCAGAACATATAGCTTACTTGTTTCTGTAGGCTATAGTGGGGTATCCCATAGGGGGAACAACCCAAATTAGGGTTTCCTATTTGTACTCACTTCGTTCATAGTCATTCCATTTTTCTCGTTCATATTTTCTCAACCACGTCATGCACCTGGTGCCGAAGGTTGAGTGCGGTCCGAAGGCGTGGACCGTGTTGAAGGAGCTGCACGCCCCGACCTCTGTTGTTGCAACGTTGATGCTGGAGAGGGAGCTGTCCGCGTTGTGGATGAGCGAAGGAGAGCCAGTGAAACCTGTCCTGGACAAGATGCGCGACCTCTACGCGAAGTTGGCGACCGCGGTAATTACCTACCCAGAGCAGACCAAGTGCTTGAAAATGCTCTCGCTGCTGCCGGAATTGTGGCTTCAATTCACGAGCGGATTGAGCCTGCTGTAGAACCAGAGCTCGTGGACACTCGAGTGGGTGCGGACAAAGATTCTGGAGGAGGACTTCCGTCGCCGCCAACTGAGGGGTGGAGACGACGACAGCAGCGGCTACGGGATGCAAGGGAGCCGACGTGGCAGAGGACGTGGCTTCGGTGGAGCTGGACGCGGTGCAAAGAAGGACGACAACTCCAATGACCAACAAGGAGGTACCGGTTGGGGTCGCGGTGCGAAATCTGGACGTGGGGGCAAGTCGGGTGCTGGTGGCAAAATGAAAGGGAGTTGCTGGTATTGTGAGAAGGAGGGGCACCTCTGGTTTTTGTGCTATAAGAAACCCGATGGATGGACCCCCCAGAATCATCACCAGGTGGGCGACGCGTGGAGGAACCAGAAAAACGGCGCGAACATGGTCGCCGATTTGTCCGACAACAACCCGAAGAGCAACGGTGGTGCGAAAAAGAAGGAGCGCACCGCGGGCCAGTTCTTCTATATTGGAGAGCGGGGGGAGCAAGGAGACGCCTCTGCCATGGTTGGAGAACAATTGAACCCCCTAGATTATTGGGTGTTGGACAGGGGCGCTGCTTGGACGATTACGCCGCGCAAGGACCTGCTGGACCACGTACGCGCTGCACCGATCAACGAGGTGTGCTCCGCCTCTGGACACGCGCTGAAGGTGGCTGGTGCGGGACGAGCTGCGTTCAAGGGAGCGGATGGCAAGCCGGTGGTGCTGCACGACGTTCTCCTCGTTCCTGAACTCAAGGCCAACCTCATCTCCCTCCGTAAGCTTGGCAAGGCTGGGGTGTGCACTAGCACGGATGGGGCACGCACTTACAAGGGGCAGCTGGGCAATCGGGTGCTTTGGGATCTGCACGAGAGCACGGACGTGTACAGATCCATGTGGCAGCTGCCAGCGTTGGCGTGGCATGGTGGGGGGCAGGCTGGAGAGGGGTCTGCATCCCAAGGGGAGTGCAACGGTGTTGGGGTGGTTGGTGTGAAAGTGTCGGCCAGATCTGGGGAGACGGATTGGGCAACGGCACACTGACGCTTGGGGCATGTGGCAATGCCCTTGTTGAAGCAGTTGGAGAAAGATGGAGCCGTTAAGGGTCTGAAGCTGAACGGACACCCACCTGATAAGAATTGTGAAATCTGTTTGCTCTCAAAGTTTACCCGTTTCCCCTTCCATAGTGTGGTTGGCAGGAGCAAGAAGCCATTGGAGCTGGTCCACATGGACTTGGTGGGGCCGCTGCCGGTTCAGGGGCACAAGGGGGAGCGGTACTTTCTGACCATAGTGGATGATTGGAGCAGGCTTATGTGGGCATATCTGCTGAAGCAAAAGGACCACGCCGCCTCTACGATACGCGAAGATCGGCTGCCATTCGTGGAGAAGTAAGCCGAGTGTGTGGTGAAGCGGATTAGGGGTGGTGAGTTCCTTGGAGCTGAGATGACGGCCTGGCTCAAGAAGTAGGGCATCCAAAGGGAGCTGATCACAACTTACACCCCACAGTCCAATAGTGTAGCAGAACGGGCGAACCGGAAAATTTTGGAGACAGCTAGGGCGCTGCTCATAGAATCTGGGCTGGGCAACTTGATGTGGCCCCATGCTGTTCGGCACGCTACCGTCGCTAGGAACAGGGTACTCACCAAGGTTGGGGATGACTTGTGGGTGCCGTTGGAGAGGTGGCTTGGGAGGAAGCCGCCGGTGGACATGCTGAGGGTGTTCGGTTGCATGGCAGTCGCCCACATCCCCAAGACCTACTGCAGTAAGTTGGGGGCGGATGCAATGTGGTGTGTGCATTTGGGGCTGGCTGCTGAGAGCAAGGGATGGCTGCTGTGGGAACCTTCCAAGGGTGTATTGCTTGACAGCAGGGATGTGAAGTTTGTTGAGGGCATGATGTATGGGAGCTAGGAGAAATAGCCGGAGGCCAGGGTGTCCCAGCAAATGGAGCAGATCACCATGCAGCTGGACCTGACTCCTAGTGTGTGGGAGGAGGGAGAGGAGGCAGCTGCAGAGGGTGGTGATGGAGAGAAGGTGGAGGAGGCACATGCTGGTGAAAACAATGGTGTGGAGGCTAGCGGTAGCACTAGTGGAGTTGCTCGATCTGATGGAAAAGAGCAGCAGCAGGGGAAAACTAAGAAGCCGAAGGGTGTCATTATGAGGGGATGAGAAACACCTGTCTCCAGGCCAGGACGTACCCGTATGGCTACTAAGAAGCTGACTGCAGGAGCTGATGTAGCAGAGCAACAGCTTCGGACCGAGGAGGCATTGCTGATTCTACCGCATGGCTATGATCCGAATGAGGAGGATGAACCTGCCTATTGTTTTCTTGCCCCTGCACCAGAGGAACCAGCTAGCATGGAGGAGGCATTAGCTGGACCAGATAGGGAGAAGTGGCTGGTTTCCTGGGATTCTGAGTACCAGAGCCTGCTAGAGAATGGGACATGGGAGCTGGTGGTGCTGCCTGAGGGTAAGAAGTGCAAGTGGTTGCTAAGGATCAAGACCGACGACAAGGGACAGGTCACCATCTACAAGAGTAGGCTGATGGCTGAGGGGTTTATGCAAAAGGAGAAGCGGGACTTCAATGAGATCTTTGCTCCCACTGCCAAACCCCCTACCCTCCGTGTCTTGTTGGCAGATGCAAGCGTTAGTGGGAAGTTCATCATTCAGATGGATATATCAACGGCATTCCTCAATGGAATTTTAGAGGAGGATGTGTACATGATGCAGCCGCCTGGGTATGAGGATGGTACGGGCAGGGTGTGCAAGCTGAAAAAGTCCATCTACTACTTGAAGCAGGCGCCACGCTGCTGGTACCAGAAGTTGGCAGCTGTTTTAGAGGAGATGGGATTAAGGACCAGGAGCTGTGATGAGAGCCTCTTTCTTAAGGTGGAGGGGGAGAAGCTGGTGCTATTTCTGGTCTACGTGAACGACATTCTTCTCTTTAGCAGCAGCATGAAGGAGATCCAGAATGTGCAGCAGCAGCTGATGGAAAAACTCAAGTGCAAGAACCTTGGGGAGGTAAATTACTACCTCGGGATGCACGTGGAGAGGGATCCAGATCACAGGTGGTTGAAGCTGCACCAGGAAAAATTCATCAAGGAGCTGGGGGAGAAGTATGGGATTCAGAATGAGCGCACGGTTGCAACTCCCCTACCAGTAGAATTGAAGCTTGTGAAGGCTGCAGAGGATGATAGCAAGGGGGCTCTTGGGATGGCCAGGAACGCTGTGCTTCATGGGCTCAACAAGCAAATGCGTATCAAGTGGCACTCGCTGCGTAAGGAGGTGAAGAGGGGGACGGTGAATCCGATCTACATCAAGACTCACCAGCAGCCAGCAGACTTCTTCACCAAGAGGCTTGCGGATGAGCCACATTGGCGTTGTGTGCGCATGAGTGGAATGGGCATGAACTAGCATGGAATAATGGGGATGCAGCCGGCAGGCTGATGGGGAGTGTGTTGGGTGCAAATTCACATTGCACGACATCCTGCCGTCTGTTTGTACGAGTGCGTGTGCGAATGCCTTTGGGTGTGAACAGAATGTTCGTGTGTTTGTTTGCTTTCGCGATTTACGCTTGAAGCATTTGCAGGTACTCGCGCATTATGCGCTTTGGCACAACATTGTACGTGCTATGAACAGTACAAGCAGAAAGGACAAGCTCGCAAAGGAACCCAAGATGGAAGCTTTGCGGTTCGGTTGAATTGATTGCGCAGATTCAGTTCTATCCAACTCGAAATTGTACTGTTTTGTTTGGTTGACTATAGTGTAGCAGGGCAGGCACTATACGGGTACAATTTCAGTGAAGGTTGGATGTTGTTTGTCTGTATCCGCATGCTACTGGGCTAGGGGAAACCAGCGGAACCAGCATTTGGCTGGTTGGGCAAAGACAAAACAGGTTCTGTTTTTTAGGACCTGAACCTGGTTGTTGTTTTCCCAGGTTCAAAAAACAGAACCAGAGGTTGTTTACCAACCTACCACCTGCTGTTTTGTCCAGCCAGGTTGGTTCTGTTGCTTGGGATTATTTGGGATCATCCTTGGTTGTTCCCAGGTTTATTTCCAAGGTCATTGCTAGCTAGAACTATTTATTCCTTCTCTGTTTGTACCTGGATATAGTCAATTTGATTCAAGCGAATTCCTCCCTTCTTGGAATTTCGTTTCTACACGGTGCGACGGCGGAATGCTGCCCGAGTTAACGCTAGTACGCTAGCACTCCAACGCTAGGCAAATGCTCTCCGAGCCATAACTTTGTAATGGCAGAACCTTTCGCGAGGCAACTTGGTTCATTTTGAAGCTCTTGGAGCGAGCTTCGATATAGGAAATTCTTAGCTTAATCCGATCGACGGTCTGCACGATACGCTGCGCGATGTTCAAGGTACTCTTGTTATTTTCGATAAGTCATTCTTGACTCCTCTCTCTACAAACTCGGACCAGAGGATAGGGGCTGGTCTTGTACCAGGCACCCAGGGACCCTCGGAGGTGACCCCGAGAAGAGGTTTTAAGTTTGATAAAGTCTTAGTAGCTTGAGTTTATTAGGCCCTTACACCAACAGATTTCTGACACTCGTGAGGTTGAAGGAAGCCCAGTAATAAAGTCGGCTAACGACTTGCCATGCCTTCTTCAATAGAGGCTGAGGTAACCCGGCTTTTTACTTCTCGCTACTCTACATCCGATGGCACGTGTCGCATGAGGTGACGAATTGTTGCACGTCTACTGCCATCCAGGGCCAGTAGTAATACTTCTCTATTCCCGCTAACGTCTTGTTACTACGAAATGTCAGAGCGGGGCATGTTTTGGTACCCAGATCTTTCCTAAACCTTTCCTTACAATTTGTCTTTCTCCCAAATTCGTGAAGGACCCGTTGGGGACGCTTCGCAACCCACGGCACTTTGTAGTAACACCCGGGTTACTGCCTTTGTGTCAAACCTATATATAGCCTTTTCTTGTACCCAGGTGATCATATCACTATATCTGAACCAGTTTCTTTGATCCTCACATTTAAAAATCAAAGCAGGTTTACACGCGGGGTCTTCAATCACTTAAAACTGGCCTTTTAAAAAACCGCGGGGGCGACGACAAAAGCGCCGATTCTGATATGTAAAACCAAACTGTGAAATTTTTCTAAACCCCCTTAATCCTGTTTTTGAACACTTCTCACGTTTATTGGCGAAAATATTGGATTTTTTACCGTCAGATCGATTCGAATCTAAACAACCCTGAGAATTTCGCCCAAAAAAGTTGGAATTTGGAGCGTCAGATCAAATTTCATCTCAACGGTCAAGATCGTACACGAATTTGACTAAGGATGCATTACGCTGCGTACAAAGTCAACACTAGTCATTTCTACAATCGATTCGATTCGCATTACGCACCAACATGGACTAGACGCGGGCAACACTTCAATGAATTGAGGCGTTACCAGTCACTAACCGCCACAGCAGCAACGAACGCATCGGCGAATACAACAGTGACAGCAGCAGTAGCGGCGACACCGACAAAGGTACATGCGACAACTGCAACATCTACAGTTTTTCTCGAAGCAGCGATGCTGAGGCAACCAAAGGTGTTCGATCCTATAGTTGAAGGAAGCGACGTTCGTCAATGTCAGAACATTATAGCTTATGCATATTGTGTAGGCAATAGTGGGGTAGCCCATAAGGGGTACAACCCAATTAGGGTTAGTACTTGTACCCAATTCATTCATAGTTCATTCATCCCTTGTTTCTTCATAGTCAATTCATAGCTGAACTCGAAATTTACTTCGAAGCCGTTGGATGCACAACTCTACCCAAGACGCGATGCGCATACGGCTCGCAACAACACTGTTACGAGGCCCAGCTCTAGAGTGGATTAACAACAAAATCGTCTAAGGCAAAGGGACGTGGGTGCAGTTTCAAACATCAGAGATCGAACAATTCAACGTGTTGAACAGTAGCTACTACGGAACACGACGCAACCAGCCAAATAGTGGCATGGAGCAATTGGCACGACCCACAACTGCCGACCCGATGGAGAACGATAAGTGCGATGCGAAGCAACGGCTAGCAAAAAATGAGACGTGCGAATTTTGCGGCGCTAAAAGACATCGTATCTTCGCATGTTGGGAAATGAAGAAATGGTGTGCGGAGCTGAAGGGCAAGAACAGTGTGGCACCCCCGAAGCAGAAAACGGTCAACGTGGCGAGTTCGGAAAGGGCGAAAGAAGGAAAATATGATGGCGCAAATTTAAAACGTCTCGACCATCCGGCACCAGGGGAAATCGCCAAGAAGAAGACTCCGCAAAACAAGACCCTGCACCGATCGGGAAACTCTAGCCGTACACCCCGACAACCACCACTCACAATGGTGAAGGGAGCTATTGTAGCTTTGGTGAAGGTGGAGTACACCCGAACCCACTACTAGTATTTTTCGCTCGCTAAAGTGTCATCCATTACAAGCCTGGGGGTGCTGAGCCTGGGGGTGCTGAGCCCGGGGGTGCTGCGACTGGGGGTGCTGAGCCTGGGGGTGCTGAGCCTGGGGGTGCTACGCCTGGGGGTCCTGAGCCTAGGGGTGCTACGCCTCGAGGTGCTGAGCCTGGAGGTGTGGAGCCTGGTGTTAGAGACTAAGGACGGAGTCTATAAAGATTAGGTGCCGAAATAACACAAAAAATCGTGGGTCTCAATTTCTGGACAGAAACCGCGACTTCACAAGAAACGTCGTCGGCTAAAATTGCACCGTTGGAATTGTCTCAAACTCGAGTATGTTGTAGCCCCTGTCCGTGGCTATGATTCCCAATTTGAATCGTATCGAAAGGTGGAGTAAATCTCGAGTTATGCTTCTCGGCGCACCAGGGGGTATGCTGCCACATAGAAACTTAATTCACTCATAATAGTTTCACAAGTTCACAAGAGTTCCACACAAGAGAGTTAGGGTAGCACTAAACCAGGTAGGAGGGAAGAGGAGGACGAGAGGGAAGGTCCCAAGAGATTCCCCAACCAAGGAAACCCCATGCCACACAATTCCCTTCCCCATAGGCAACCCCACTTTCACATTTGTCACTTTCCCAACTCATGCCATCCACCTCAACCCACTTGGCCACACTTGCCAACCTGGTTTGGCTTCACCCAAAAGTCTGTACCCCATATTGAGTCAACCCCACAACTTCCCATAGTCGCCACAACCGAAGTACAGAAAGCATACGAACTCCAACGTTCGTAACTTTCTTGATATTGCTCCGATTGCGACGATTCTTGGCTCGTCGGAAAGATCTTGAGTAGAACTGTCACTTCAGATATCTGCCCAAGCCAAATATCATCCACACACACTCAGGAAATCCAAACCGCACAAGACACAAATTTCTTGTACACGCTCACACCACGCATGCAACGCACAAACACATGATGGGAGGCAGACAGACGTGAATGCATATGGTTGCATCACACAACACCTGGGGGAGTTGGGCCTACTCGTGTGGCGTCTGGCGGTACTGGGCCTAGAGGTTCTCCGGGTGCTTCGTCTTGACGGGAGCCCCTCTCTCCACAGGAGCCGCGTGAGTGGTTTACCCGGCGCTAGAGGCGTGCTGCTGGAGCTGGAGGTTCTCCCGCTGCTGAGGGTGCTGGTGCCGCGGGTCCCGGAGGTGCTCGTCCTGGGAGTACTGGAGCTTCTGGGCCTTCGGGTGCGACTGGAGCTGGAGATGCTGAGGGTGTTGGCGCTGAGGCTACTGCTGTCGGTCATGGAGGCGGTCCTGCTGGGGGTACTACTGGTGCTGCTGGAGGTAATGGAGCTGGAGGTGCTGCTGGCGCTGGTGCTGCCGCTGGGGGTACTAGTGCTGTCCCTGCTGTATCTGGACTCGCTGCGCGGCCTAGGCCGTACTTCGTTCCGCTCCTTCAGCAGGTTCTTGGTCTACTGGTCCTTCTCCTCCCTTAGATTGTCCACAGCCTGTCCCGTCACAGTTACAGCCGGCCTCCCCACTTCTTGCTCCTTCTCCCTACACTGGTCCTACTAGAGGTCTTGCTGAGCGTCGTTGTCGACTTCGCTGCTCGCTGTCGTCTAGACTACGCTGCCAGTCTCGTTGCTGAGTCTGAGTCTGTCTGTCCTCCGTCCGTCGGGGGTGAGTGTGCTCTTAGCACGGACGTCCTTGAGGACAGGCAGGAGAAGTTCCAGTGCTTTGCTGCTGCTTTGCCCCTTTCGTGTCCATGCTGATTGCCCCTGAGGGAGACCCGGATGCACCAGACATCCCGACTCCTCGATCGTACGCTGAGGCGATCGAGGGTCCCTACTGCTCTCAGTGGCAGTCAGCCATGGACGCAGAGATGGCTTCCTGGAAGTCCACAGGCACCTACGTCAACGAGGTTCCCCCACCTGGGGCGAACATCGTCAGTGGCATGTGGATTTTCAGGGTGAAGCGGCCGCTGGGTTCTCCGCCTGTCTTCAAGGCGCGTTACGTGGCTCGAGGCTTCAGTCAGCGGCAGGGAGTTGACTACTTCCAGACCTTCTCTCCCACCCCGAAGATGACCACTCTTCGGGTGCTGCTGCACATAGCCGCTCAGCGTGACTACGAGTTTCACTCTCTTGACTTCAGCACAGCTTTCCTGCAGGGCAGCCTGCACGAGGAGATCTGGCTGCGCCGCCCACCTGGCTTCACTGGGTCGTTTCCTCCTGGTACCCAGTGGAGCCTCCGGCGGCCAATCTACGGTCTCCGCCAGGCGCCACGTGAGTGGCACGACACACTGAGGACTACACTTGCGGCTCTTGGGTTTGCTCCTTCTACAGCCGACCCGTCGCTGTTTCTGCGCACCGACACCTCTTTGCTGCTGTTCTACATCCTCGTGTACGTCAACGACTTGGTCTTTGCCACTGCTGACACTGCTGGACTCGCCCACGTGAAGTCCGAGCTGCAGAAGAGACACACGTGCACAGACCTGGGTGAACTACACAGCTACCTTGGCTTGCAGATCACCCGGGACAGAGCACAGCGCACCATTACGCTGACTCAGTCACACATGGTGCAGCAGGTCCTTCAGCGCTTTGGCTTCACGTACTTCTCGCCTCAGGCCACTCCTCTGTCTACTCGCCACTCGCTCTCAGCTCAGCCTTCGGATGAGTCTGTAGAGCCGAGTGGCCCGTACCCAGAGCTTGTTGGCTGCCTCATGTACCTGATGACCTGCACACGACCTGACCTTGCATACCCTCTTAGCATCTTGGCACGCTATGTTGCTCCTGGGAGACACCGACTAGAGCACATGGCTGCAGCGAAGAGGGTGTTGTGCTACGTGTGCAGTACGTCGGGCATGGGGCTAGTGCTTGGACGGCGACGTCGAGTGGTCCTCACAGGTCACGCAGACGCTTCTTGGGCTGACGACCAGGCTCTGCAGCGGTCCTCACAGGGTTACACCTTCAGCCTTGGCTCCGGCTCTGTTTCGTGGCGGTCTACCCGCTCGTCTTCTGTTCTCACCTCCAGCTGTGAGGCTGAGATCTACGCAGGGGCCATGGCTGCACAAGAGCTACGCTGGCTCACCTACCTGCTGACGGACCTAGGAGAGCCGCCTCGTTCTCCTCCAGTTCTGTACGTAGACAACAAGGCCATGCTGGCCTTGTGTCGGGAGCACAGACTGGAGCACAGAACGAAGCACATTGCTCTCCGCTACTTCCTTGCTCGTGAGCTGCAGCAGCGTGGTCAGCTCCGCCTCACCTACGTGGCCTCTAAGGCCAACACTGCTGATATCTTCACCAAGGCCCTTCCGCCTTGTGATCATTAGCGCTTCTGTTCTTTGCTAGGTCTTGTGCCTACGTGGCCTCACTTGCTCACTTCTTGATCTTGTTTGTACTGTACTCTTTCTATACCTGCACTTGCTTGTTTACCTTTATATATATGAACTTGCATGTGAACTGGCCTTGTGGCCTTGCTCTTGTGCTCGGACTGTGTGGTGACCTTGTGATCCACCCTGAGCTTGCTTTGCTTTGCTTGACTGGTCTTGTGACCACTTGTTCTCCCCCACTTGGCCTATGGGGGTGTGTCAGAACATTATAGCTTATACATCTGTGTAGGCTGTAGTGGGGTAGCCCATAAGGGGTACAACCCAATTAGGGTTAGTACTTGTACCCAACTATTTCACAGTTTAATCATCCTCTCGTTCTAAACTTCACAGACTGTTCGATTAGTGCTGCCCGAAACCGTGCCCACGTCCCTTTGCCTTGGACTATTCTGTTGTTGATCCACTCCAGAGCTGGGCCTTGTAACAGTGTTGCTGCGAGCCGTATGCGTATTGCGTCTAAAGTCGAGGTCGTGTATCCAACGGCTTCGAAGTAAATTTCGAGTTCAGCTTCAAATCGACGAACATCGTTCCCTTCAATTGTAGGATCGAATGCCTCCTGTAGCCTCGGCTTCACTGCTTCGAGGTTCACTGTTGCTGCTGCCATTGTCGCAGGTATAATAGTCGGTGTCGTCGCCGTTGTTGTTGCTGCTGCTACGGATACCGATTGGTTCGCAAGGAGTTTGTCGAGTCGCGGAAGCGCCGCACGTATCTGCTTATGCTCGACACGTAACTCTGCGATATTCCGTACCAAAATATATATATTTCTCTCCATTTGGCGATTCATAGGAAGATGCGCGACGAAAATAATTGAATTCTAGGTGCTGGTCGACTTACTCCAAGTCGAGTCGACTGTAGAATTGACGGGTGCGATTTCTGTAGATCGTGTAAATCTCCCTTTATGGAAATTTGCGTTCGATCTCGGCGGTTGAGGAGAAACTCGATCTGACGCTCCCAATTCCAAATTTTTTCGGGCGAAATTCTTTGGGCCGTTGAGATCCATCGAACGGTCGAAATTCCAACCTTTTCACCAATAAATCCGAGGGAGGTGCAAGAACGGAATCAAGCGGGACTTAGAAAAATTGTGCGGAACTGGTTTCACAAAACCGTATCGACGCTTTCGACGTCGCCCCCGCGGTTTTTAAAGGCCGGAACTAAACGGTTGAAGACCTCGCGTGTAAACCCGCAGTGATCACCAAGTGCGAGAATCTGGTTCAGGAAAAATCAATATATTTAATGATTCACCTGGGTACAAGGCGAGGCAAATATATAGGCTCGACACAAAGACACTAACCCGGGTGTTACCAGAAGGTTCCGCAGGTCGCAAAGCGTTCCAAACGGGTCCTCGAATTCGGTAGAAGGCAATTCGGTGGCAACCGAAAAGCCTAGAATTCGGTGCACTCAACATAGTTTGGTGCCTATAACTATAATTATTATAGTAGAAGCAAAGAACCTAGGAAATCAAGCATGAGCAAGCAAAGCAAAATAATTCTTTGTAACATAATGTGTAATAAACTAGAATCAAGCAATTAAAGTCCAGCAAAGCCGTCGTACTCTCAGAACGGCTTACACGCCAGAGTCCAACGGTGTAGCAAAACGGAAAAACCGGACCAGTCTATACACAGCTAGGGCGCTGTTCATAGAATCAGGAGTGGGCAATTTCATATGGCTGCATGCTGTCTGGCACGCTATCGTGGCTAGGAACAAGTGGCTCACCAAGGTTGGGGATGACTTCTGAGTGCCGTTGCACAAATTGCGGGTGTTCTATTGCATGGCAGTCGCCCACGTCCCCAATGAGCACCGAAGTAAGTTAGGGGCAAGTGCAATCTGGTGTGTGCATTTGGGGCTGGTTGCCGAGAGCAAGGGATGGCTGCTATGGGAACCATCCAAAGATGTCATGTTCGACAACAGGGATGTGAAATTTATCGAGGGCATGCTGTATAGGAGCTTGGAGAAACATTCGGAGGCAAAGGTGTCCCAAAAGATTGAGCAGATCATCATAAAGCCAGACCTTAGTGTATAGGAGGAGGTGTTAGGTGCAAATTCACATTGCACGACATCCTGCCGTCTGTTTGTGAGAAAACTACAACGAGAATGAATGCACTATAAAAGAGTTGGGTACAAGTACTAACCCTAATTGGGTTGTACCCCATATGGGCTACCCCACTACAGCCTACACAAAAGCATAAGCTATAATGTTCTGACACACCCCCATAGACAAAGTGGGGGAGTACAAGGGGTCACAAGACCAGTCAAGCAAAGCAAAGCAAAGCAAGCTCAGGGTGGATCACAAAGTCACCACACATTCCGAGCACAAGGTCAAGGCCACAAGGCCAGTTCACATGCAGGAGTACATATATATATAAAAGGCTAGACAAGCAAGAGCAGGTGTATATATATATGTAACAGTACAAGCAAGGTCAAGAGGTGAGCAAGAGAGGCAAGGCAGGCACAAGACCCAGCTGAGTACAGAAGCCCTGATGATCACAAGGCGCAAGCGCCTTGGTGAAGATATCAGCAGTGTTGGCCTCAGAAGCCACGTACGCAAGACGCAGCTGACCACGCTGCTGCAGCTCACGAGCAAGGAAGTAGCGGAGAGCAATGTGCTTCGTTCTGTGCTCCAGTCTCTGCTCTCGACACAAGGCCAGCATGGCCTTGTTGTCTACGTACAGCACTGGAGGAGAACGAGGCGGCTCTCCGAGGTCAGTCAGCGAGTAGGTGAGCCAGCGAAGCTCCTGTGCAGCCATGGCCCCGGCGTAGATCTCAGCCTCACAACTGGAGCCAAGAACAGAAGACGAGCGGGTAGCCCGCCACGAAACAGAGCCAGAACCAAGGCTGAAGGTGTAACCCTGTGACGACCGCTGCGTAGCCTGGTCGTCAGCCCAAGAAGCGTCTGCGTGCCCAGTGAGGACCACTGGACTCTGCCCTCCAAGCACAAGCCCCATGCCCGACGTACTGCACAAGTAGCGCAACACCCTCTTCGCTGCAGCCATGTGCTCCGGTCTGTGTCTCCCAGGAGCAACATAGCGTGCGAGAATGCTAAGAGGGTATGCAAGGTCAGGTCGAGTGCAGGTCATCAGGTACATGAGGCAGCCAACAAGCTCTGGGTACGGGCCACTCGACTCTACGGACTCATCCAAAGGCAGAGCTGAGAGCGAGTGGCGAGTAGGCAGAGGAGTGGCCTGAGGCGAGGAGTACGTGAAGCCGAAGCGCTGAAGGACCTGCTGCACCATGTGTGACTGAGTCAGGGTAATGGTGCGGCGTGCTATGTCCCGGGTGATCTGCAAGCCAAGGTAGCTGCGCAGTTCACCCAGGTCTGTGCACGTGTGTCTCTTCTGCAGCTCGGACTTCACGTGGGCGAGTCCAGCAGTGTCAGCTGTGGCAAAGACCAAGTCGTCGACGTACACGAGGATGTAGAACGGCGGCAAAGAAGTGTCGGTGCGCAGAAATAGCGACGGGTCGGCAGTAGTGGGAGCAAACCCAAGAGCCGCAAGTGTAGTCCTCAGTGTGTCGTGCCACTCACGCGGTGCCTGGCGCAGACCGTAGACTGGCCGCTGGAGGCTCCACTGGGTGCCAGGAGGAAAAGACCCAGTGAAGCCAGGTGGGCGGCGCAGCTAGATCTCCTCGTGCAGGCTGCCATGCTGGAAAGCTGTGCTGAAGTCAAGAGAGTGAAGCTCGTAGTCACGGTGAGCAGCTATGTGCAGCAGTACCCGAAGAGTGGTCATCTTCGGGGTGGGAGAGAAGGTCTGAAAAGAGTCAACTTCCTGCTGCTGACTGAAGTCACGAGCCACGTAACGCGCCTTGAAGACAGGCGGAGAACCCGGCGGCCGCTTCACCCTGAAAATCCACATGCCACTGACGATGTTCGCCCCAGGCGGGGGAACGTCGTCAACGTAGGTGCCTATGGACTTCCAGGAAGCCATCTCTGCGTCCATAGCTGCCTACCAGTGAGAGGAGTAGGGACCCTCTATCGCCTCCGCGTAAGAGCGCGGAGTCGGGATGTCAAGTGCATCCGGGTCTCCCTCAGGGGTAAGCAGTACGGACACGAGATGAGGTGAAGCAGCAGCCAGACACTGGAACTCCTCCTGCCTGTCCTCAAGGACGTCCGTGCCAAAGGCACACTCACCCCCGACGGACGGAGGACAGATAGACTCAGACTCAGCGACAAGACTAGAAGCGTAGTCTAGACGATAGCGAGCAGCAAAGTCGACGAGCTCAGCAACTAGGGAAGACGCAGCAGTGGACTCAAAGGAAGGGTCAGTGACGACAGTAGCAAGGAGACACGTGACCGTAGGATTGGCAGCACGAAGAGAGTCCGACTCCGGGTCGGAAAGAGCAGGAAGAGAGGACTCAGGAGGAGAAGGCAAAGGGGCACGCAGAGGAGCAGTGGACGGACGCAGAGACATCCGGTGCGTGCCAGGGACAGGAGGAGGACGCTGACGCGAACCACGACCACTAGTGCGAGCAGCACGGACAGGCGACGCAGGGCGAGACGCAGGCTCACGACGCTCAGCAAGACCTCCAGTAGGACCAGTGTAGGGAGAAGGAGCAGGCAGTGGGGAGGACGGCTGTAAGTGTAACTGTGACGGGACAGGCTGTGGACACTCTAAGGCGGGAGACCAAGAACCTGCTGAAGGAGCGGAACGAAGTACGGCCGAAACCGCGTGGTGACTCCAGACACAGCAGGGACAACACCAGTATCCCCAGCGGCAACACCAGCGCCAGCAGCACCCCCAGCTCCAGTATCTCGAGCAGCACCAGTAGCACCCCCAGCAGGACCGTCTCCAGAACCGACAGCAGTAGCCTCAGCACCAACACCCTCAGCAGCTCCAGCTCCAGTCGTACCCGCAGGCCCAGCAGCTCCAGTACTCCCAGTACGAGCACCTCCGGGACCCGCGGCACCAGCACCCTCAGCAGCCGGAGAACCTCCAGCTCCAGCAGCACGCCTCCAGCGCCGGGCAAACCACTCACGCAGCTCCTGTGGAGAGAGTGGCTCCCGTCGAGACGAAGCGCCCAGAGAACCTCCAGGCCCAGCACCGCCAGACCCCACACGAGTAGGCCCAACTCCCTAAGGCTCTGCACCTCCATGCTCAGCACCCCTAGGCTCAGAACCCTCAGGCGTAGCACCCCCAGGCTCAGCACCTCCAGGCTCAGCACCCCCAGTCGCAGTACCCCCAGGCTCAGCACCCCCAGTAGTAGCACCCGCAGGCTCAGCATCCCCAGGCGCAGCACCCACACGCTCAGCACCCCCAGAGTCAGCACCCCCAGGCTCAGCACCCTCAGCAGCACCAGAGTCACCAGTAACCTCGACAGGCTCGACTGCGTCTACCTCGGACACACCTGAAGGGGCAGGACCCTGAGGGGGGAGGGGGTCTACCGGGGGGGGACCTGGTACAAGGAAGAGCAGTGGCGGGGGGAGGGACGAGGTGCGGTAGGGGAAGAGGCGGTAGTAGGGGACCGACTCGTCAAACGTGACGTCCTGGGAGGACAGAACACGGCGAGTGGTGGGGTGGTAGAACTGCCACCCTGGCGCGTCAGGGGGGAAGCCAAGGAAGACGCAAGGAGCAGCACGAGGGGACAGCTTGTCCGCAGACAAGTCGCGAACAAACGCCCGAGATCCCCAGACACGGAACGCAGACGCATCGCCAACCTTCCCCATCCACAGCAAAGCTGGAGAGGTCTCTGGCATGGAGACCCTGGGGTGAAGGTTGATCTGATGCGCCGCGTACCGAACCGCAAACGGCCACGGACAATAAGGGGCAGCCGCATGCATCATGGACGTACGAGCGACATCCATGACCATGCCAATGCGGCGCTCAGCAATCCCATTTTGCTGTGGAGAGTCCGGAAGCGTGAAGTTCTGGCGGATGCCTCGTGCACGACAGTAGGCTCGCAGAAGGCCAGAGGAGAACTCTCTGCCTCTGTCTGAGTGTTGACGCAGAACAGGAAAGTCCGAGCCGAAGCTTTGCCTGAGCTGGAGACGAGCTGCGCGGATCCAGTCGATCAACATCGCAGTGACATCACCCTTGCTGCGGAAGGGGAAGACTTTAGTGTAACGCGAGTAGTCGTCAACCACCAGCAGGAAGTAGCGCTCGTGACCCTGTCCACGGACGCGGGCCAGGCCCCACACGTCCATGTGAAGCGTCTGCAGCGGGGCCTCTGTCGGAGGAAACTGGGAGGAGTGAGGGGCAGCCCGCTGCCGCCCCTCGACACAGGGGACGCAGGTAGGGCCAGGCCCAGGAGGAAGGGGAGGGAAGGACCGGGGAAGACCAGAGACAAGGACACGAGAGGCCATGCCTCGGAGACGAAGCAGGGAGGGGTGACCAAGGCGGTGGTGCCAGAGCAGAGTCTCGTGAGACAGGAGGCGACACGAGCAGGGGGCAGACTCAGGACCAGACCTGGACGCTGCAGCAAACATCTGACCCGACGCAGCTACCTGGCCAGACGCAGTGACTGGAGGAGACGCAGTGGTCAGTGTGTACAGGCTCGACCCCGGCCGACGTGTAAACGTGGCCAGGTGTCGGCCTGTCCGAGCGTCCATGCAGTGAGTCACCCGCTGACTCGCAGGAGTGAACTGGTGAACCCCCGCATCCTGTAGGTCAGCACCACTCACCAAGTTCGTAGAGAACGAGGGGAGGTAAAGACTAGACAGGGTGCAAGAGGGGGCCGCCGGACACGGGAGGACAGTGGAGTAGTGAGCAAGGACAGGACCCCCAGAGGGGTCAGCTAGAGAGACTGCAACTGGCCGGCCAAGCGGCGTGAGTGTGGTGCGGTCTCGAAAGAAGGAGCGAGAAGCCCCCGGGTCAAGGGTGAAGGTGTGGGAGGCCGAAGCCGACGCAGTACCTAAGAGAGCAGACTCACCAGCACCTGAGGGAGCAGACGCACGAGCACCTAGAGCAGCAGCCTTGCTAGCACCTAGAGCAGCAGCCTCACCAGTACCTAGAGCAGCAGTCTCAATGCCCGGGTCGGGCGGAAAACACCGGTAACAGTCACCCTCATCACTAATAGTCACAGCATACATGGCAGCAAGAATAGCATCAAAGTCAAGGTCAAAGACAGCTACTCCCGCCCTAGAAAGCTCGCCCCAGCGGGGGATCTTAGTGGCCTCCGGGAACTGGTGACGCCAAGCGTCCGTCAGGCGGCCAAAGCAGCGCTGGGTGGAGTGCGCACCCCCGCACTTCTCACCTGCGCGGTCCCCGGTGCGTAGGACGTAGGTGCACGGACCAGCACCCCCACCCTGCTGGCGTGCAGCGTACCACTCACGGAGCTGCTGAGGGGGGGGGATGTCACGAGTGCGCTGCTGCTGCTGCTGCTGCTGGCGCTGACCACCACCGGAGCTGACCCTCTGCGCAGCGCCACCCCGACCATCTCCACCTCCACCGCCACCGCCTCCTCCACCGCCGCCACCTCCGCCACCTCCGCTCCCACCGCCACCGCCGCCGCCGCCTCCGCCTCCACTGGCGCCACCGACACCTCCACCCCCGCCACCACCCCCACCGCCACCCCCACCCCCTCCACCGCCTCCTCCACCGCCCCCGCTAGATCCTCCAGCGCCCCTGCCCCCCTTGCCCTTGCAAGAGCGGCGTCTCCCGCTAGGGGTAGACGCCGCACCGACCGACTCAAGCCCAACGAGGTCGGCCGCAGCAGTAGAGGCAACAAAGGGCAAAAGGGGGGAGGGAGAACACCCCTCAAAGATGGGGGTGCGAGGGTCACCACGAGAGGCTCCTACAGCGACTATGCTCTTCTCCGCTGCTAGGAGGGCCTTCTCGAGGAGGTCAACGGTGAGAGTGGTGGGGCAAACCGAGAGGAAGTGGTCCCTGACTATGCGAAGGGAGTCAGGGAGGCGGGTGACTATGTAGTAGAGAGTGATGTACATGGGGGGGGGGGGTTCTTGGCGCAGAACTCAGCAGGGAGCGCAGCGCGGTAGTGAGTGTCACTAGTGCGGAGGTGCGTAATGAGGTCAGCGACTGTGGGAAAGGCAGCAAGGTCAGGGAAGAGGTACAGTAGCATGAGGCGGCTCAGTGCAGCAATGGCAGGGGAAGAGTAGCGTGCAACTACAGCGTCGTACAAGGTCTGAGCACTCTTGTACCGGCTAAAGTGTGCACGCTCAGTGGTCGATAAGTGGCGGCGCACTGCAAGGCGAGCAGCAGCATCGCGCGTGGCCCACTGTGAGCGAACAGTGGCGTCAGCATCAGCAGCAGGGGCAGGAGAGGCACTAGAAATGAGGTCAAACAGGGAGAGACCGTCTGCCCTATCGCACTGTAGGAAAAGCTGTAGGTCATCTACCGAGACGTCAAAGTCAATGGCCCGACCCTCAGCGTCAAAAGCGAGGACACTAGGGGTAGCCATGACAGCAGTAGACTAGTAGCGCGAACATTGGGGTATGGGCAGTGCAGTGACAGAGGCGCTGCTCTTAACGGACAGGGCGGCTTGGGCGGCTCGGCGGCTCGGCAAGAACTGCAGCTCGGCGGCTCGGCGACTCGGCGGCTCGGGCGGCTCGGCGGCAACTGCGGTTCAGGCGGCTCGCGCGGCTCGGGCGGCTCGGGCGGCTCGGCGGCTTGGGCGGTTCGGGCGGCTCGGCGACTCGGCCGTACGGCGGCTCGGGCGGCTCAGGAGGCCTGGCGGCTCGGGCGGCGCTGGCGGCTCGGCAGTAGCCCGGCGGGGTCGCTTGAAGGCGGGGCCGGGGCCGGGAAGGGCGGGCGACGGACCGCAGAGGTAGGCGACGGGGCCAGAAGAGGCGGGGCCGGGCCGGGAAGGGCAGCGTCGGGGCCGCAAGGTAGGCGACGGGGCCAGCAGAGGCTGGGCCGGGCCGGGAAGGGCGGCGTCGGGGCCGAGAGACGGCGGCGCCGGGGCCGCGGGGTAGGCGACGGGGCCGTAGAGCGGCGGATCGGGGCCGGGAAGGGCGGCGTCAGGGCCGGGAAGGGCGGCGCCGGGGCCGCAGGGCTATGCGACGGGGCCAGCAGAGGCAGGGACGGGCCGGGAAGGGCGTCGTCGGGGCCCTGGAAGGGCAGCGCCGGGGCCGCGGGGTAGGCAACGGAGTCGCTAGGGCGGCAGATCGGGGCCGGGAAGGGCGGCGCCGGGGCCGCAGGAGTAGGCAACGCGGCCGCTAGGGCGGCAGATCGGGGCCGCTAGGGCGGCGGGACGCAGCCGCTAGGGCGGCGCGACGGGATGGGGCCGCTAGGGCAACGCGACAGGGCCTCTAGCGCGACGCGACGGGACCGCTAAGGCGGCGCGAGAGGGTCGAGAGAGGGGAGCGCGACTCGGGCAAGAACTGAGCGCGCTCCGGGCAGGAAAAAAAAGTTCGAATTGGTGGGCCCTAGGAACAGTTCCCACGAGGGAACGTGCTCGATACCATGAGAAAACTACAACGAGAATGAATGCACTATGAAAGAGTTGGGTACAAGTACTAACCCTAATTGGGCTGTACCCCATATGGGCTACCCCACTACAGCCTACACAAAAGCATAAGCTATAGTGTTCTGACAGTTTGTACGAGTATGCGTGTGCGAATGCATTTGGGTCTGAATGGAATGTTCGTGTGTTTGTTTGCTTTCGCAATTTTTGCTTGAAGCATTCGCAAGTACTCGCGCATTGTGCGCTTCGGCAAAACATCGTACGCGCTATGAACAGTACAAGTAGAAAGGACGAGCTCGCAAAGGAGCCCAAGATGGAAGCTTTGCGGTTCGGTTGAATTGATTGCATAGATTCAGTTCTATCCAACTTGAAATTCCACTGTTTTGTTTGGTTGACTTTAGTGTAGCAGGGCAGGCACTATAGAGGTACAATTTAGGTGAAGGTTGGATGTTGTTTGTCTGTATCTTCATGCTACAGGGCCAGGGGAAACTAGCGGAACCAGCATTTGGCTGGTTGGGCAAAGACAAAACATGTTCTGTTTTTAGGACCTGAACCTGGTTGTTTTCCCAGGTTGGAAAAACAGAACCAGAGGTTGTTTACCAACCTACCACCTGCTGTTTTGTCCAGCCAGGTTGGTTCTGTTGCTTGGAAATTTTGGAATCATCCCTGGTTGTTCCCAGGTTTATTCCCAAGGTCCTTGCTAGCTAGAACTATTTATTCCTTCTCTGTTTGTACCTGGATATAGTCAATTTGATTCAAGCGAATTCCTCCCTTCCTGGAATTTTGTTTCTACGCGGTGCGACGGTGGAATGCTACCCGAGTCAACGCTAGTACGCTAGCACTCCAACACTAGGCTAACGCTGTCCGAGCCATAACTTCGTAATGGCAGAACTTTTCGCGAGGCAACTTGGTTCATTTTAAAGTTCTTGGAGCGAGCTTCGATATAGGAAATTCTCAGCTTAATCCAATCGACAGTCTGCACGATACGTTGCGCGACGTTCAAGGTACTCTTGCTGTTTTGACTAAGTCCCTCTTGATCCCTCTCTCTACAAACTCGGACCCGAGGATAGGGGCTGGTCTTGTACCAGGCACCCAAGGACCCTTAGAGGTGACCCCGAGGAGAGGTTTTAAGTTTGATTAAGTCTTAATAGCTTGAGTTTATTAGGCCCTTACACCAAGAAGCTGGTATCAGAGCTGCATTATAGTGATCCTCCTTATAGGTAGCTATGGCGAGCAACACCTTGACAGGAGCTGGTTAATCTTCAGCCCAAGATCGTAGCGGCAGCCAAGATTCTGGTGTTTCAGCGCCAAGGGGAGCACGAACAAACTAGGGCTCGCTGGTCAAGGAGTGCTGAAGAACTTCACCGTCGAGAAGTTGAACGGTGAGGGTTATGATGATTGGCCTGGAACATGCAACTCTATTTCCGTCAGATTGGATTGCTGAAACTAATGATTGGGGAGGAGCCTAGACCGAGTGACCCCACGTTGCAGGAAGACTGGGACGAGCACTCCTCGGCTGGTCACTATTAGATGTCGCAGAGTTTGGAGCTGAACCAGCGTCACCACGTCATGCACCTGCTGCCGGAGGTTGAGTGCGGTCCGAAGGCGTGGACCGTATTAAAGGAGCTGCATGCCCCGACCTCCGTTGTTGCAACGTTGATGCTGGAGAGGGAGCTGTCCGCGTTGCGCTTGGGCGAGGGAGAGCCGGTGCAACCTGACCTGGACAAGATGCGCGACCTCTACGCGAAGTTGGCGACCGTGGGAATAACCTACTCGGAGCAGACCAAGTGTTTGAAGATGCTCTCGCTGCTGCCTGAATCGTGGCTTCAATTCACAAGCAGATTGAGCCTGCCGCAGAACCAGAGCTCGTGGACACTCGAGTGGGTGCGGACAAAGATTCTGGAGGAGGACTTCCGTCGCCGCCAACTGAGAGAAAGAGACAATGGCAGCAGCGGCTACGGGATGCAAGGGAGCCGACGTGGCAGAGGACGTGGCTTCGGTGGTGCTGGCTGCGGTGCAAACAAGGACGACGACTCCAACGACCAACAAGGAGGTACTGGTTGGGGTCGCGGTGCGAAATCTGGCAATGGGGGCAAGTCGGGTGCTGGTGGCAAAATGAAAGGGAGTTGCTGGTATTGTGAGAAGGAGGGGCACCCCTGGTTTTTGTGCTATAAGAAACCTGATGGATGGACCCCCCAGAATCGTCACCAGGATGGCGGCGCGCGGAGGAACCAGAAAAACGGCGCGAACATGGTTGCCGATTCGTCCGACAACAACCCGAAGAGCAACGGCGGTGCGGAAAAGAAGAAGGAGCGCACCGCGGGCCAGTCCTTCCATATTGGAGAGCAGTGGGAGCAAGGAGACGCCTCTGCCAAGGTTGGAGCAGAGCTGCACCCCCTGGACTATTGGGTGTTGGACACATGCGCTGCTTGGATGATTCCGCGCAAGGACCTGCTGGACCACGTACGCGCTGCACCGATCAATGAGGTGTGCTCCGCCTCTGGACACGCGCTGAAGGTGGCTGGTGCGGGACGAGGTGCGTTTAAGGGAGCGGATGGCAAGCCGGTGGTGCTGCACGGCGTTCTCCTCGTTCCTGAACTCAAGGCCAACCTCATCTCCCTCTGTAAGCTTGGCAAGGCCGGGGTGAGCACTAGCACGGATGGGGCACGCACTTACAAGGGGCAGCTGGGCAATTGGGTGCTTTGGGATTTGCACGAGAGCACGGACGTGTACAGATGCATGTGGCAGCTGCCGGCCTTGGCGTGGCATGGTGGGGGGGGGCAGGCTGGAGAGGGGTCTGCATCCCAGGGGGAGTGCAACGCCGTTGGAGAGGTTGGTGTGAAAGTGTCGGCCAGATCTGGGGAGACAGATTGGGCAACGGCACACCGACGCTTGGGGCATGTGGCAATGCCCTTGTTGAAGTAGTTGGAGAAAGATGGAGCCGTTAAGGGTCTGAAGCTGAACGGACAGCCACCTGATGACAACTGTGTAATATGTTTGCTATCCAAATTCACCCATTTCCCCTTCCATAGTGTGGTTGGCAGGAGCAAGAAGCCATTGGAGCTGGTCCACATGGACTTGTTGGGGCCGCTGCCGGTTCAGAGGCACAAGGGGCAGTGGTACTTTCTGACCATAGTGGATGATTGGAGCAGGCTTATGTGGGCATATCTACTGAAGCAGAAGGACCATGCCACCTCTACGATACGGGATGATTGGCTGCCATTCGTGGAGAAGCAAGCGGAGTGTGTGGTGAAGCGGATTAGGACAGATCGGGGTGGTGAGTTCCTTGGAGCTGAGATGACGGCCTGGCTCAAGGAGCAGGGCATCCAGAGGGAGCTGACCGCGGCTTACACCCCACAATCTAACGGTGTAGCAGAACGGGCAGACCGGACAATTCTCGAGACAGCTAGGGCGCTGCTCATAGAATCTGGGCTGGGCAACTTGATGTGGCCCCATGCTGTTCGGCACGCTACCGTCGCTAGGAACAGGGTACTCACCAAGGTTGGGGATGACTCGTGGGTGCCGTTGGAGAGGTGGCTTGGGAGGAAGCCGCCGGTGGACATGCTGAGGGTGTTCGGTTGCATGGCAGTCGCCCACGTCCCCAAGACCTACTGCAGTAAGTTGGGGGCAAGTGCAATCTGGTGTGTGCATTTGGGGCTGGCTTCTGAGAGCAAGGGATGGCTACTGTGGGAACCATCCAAGAGTGTGTTATTTGACAGCAGGGATGTGAAGTTTGTTGAGGGCATGATGTATGGGAGCTGGGAGAAACAGCCGGTGGCCAGGGTGTTCCAGCAGATGGAGCAGATCACCATGCAGCTGGACCTGACTCCTAGTGTGTGGAGGAGGGAGAGGAGGCAGCTGCAGAGGGTGGTGATGGAGAGAAGGTGCAGGAGGCACCTGCCGGTGAAAACAATGGTGTGGAGACTAGCACTAGCACTAGTGGAGCTGCTGGATCCGAGGGAGGAGAACAGCAGCAGGGAAAAACTAAGAAAACCGAAGGGTGTCGTTATGAAGGGATGGGAGACACCCGTCTCCAGGCCAGGACGTACCTGTATGGCTACTAAGAAGCTGACTGCAGGAGCTGATGTAGCAGAGCAGCAGCTTGGGACCGAGGAGGCATTGCTGATTCTACCGCATGGCTATGATCCGGATGAGTAGGATGAACCTGCCTACTGTTTTCTTGCCCCTGCACCAGAGGAACCAGCTAGCATGGAGGAGGCATTAGCTGGTTTCCAGGGATGCTGAGTACCAGAGCCTGCTAGAGAATGGGACATGGGAGCTAATGGTGCTGCCTAAGGGGAAGAAAGCCATACTGTGCAAGTGGGTGCTAAGGATCAAGACCGATGACAAGGGACAGGTCACCATCTACAAGAGTAGGCTGGTGGCTAAGGGGTTTATGCAGAAGGAGAAGCAGGACTTCAATGAGATCTTTGCTCCCACTGCCAAACCCCCTACCCTCCGTGTCTTGTTGGCAGATTCAGCCGTTAGTGGGAAATTCATCATTCAGATGGATATATCAACGGCATTCCTGAATGGGATTTTGGAGGAGGATGTGTACATGACGCAGCTGCCTGGGTATGAGGATGGTACGGGCAGGGTGTGCAAGCTGAAAAAATCCATCTACGGCTTGAAGCAGGCGCCACGCTGCTGGTACCAGAAGTTGGCAGCTGTTTTAGAGGAGATGGGATTCAGGACCAGCAGCTGTGATGAGAGCCTCTTTCTCAGGGGGGAGGGGGAGAAGCTGGTGCTGTTTCTGGTCTATGTGGACGACATTGTTCTCTTTAGCAGCAGCATGAAGGAGATCCAGAATGTGCAGCAGCAGCTGATGGAGAACGTCAAGTGCAAGAACCTTGGGGAGGTAGAGTACTACCTCGGGATGCACGTGGAGAGGGATCTAGATCACAGGTGCTTGAAGCTGCACCAGGAGAAGTTCATCTAGGAGCTGGGGGAGAAGTACGGGATTGAGAAAGAGCGCAAAGTTGCAACTCTCCTGCCAGGAGAATTCAAGCTTGTGAAAGCTGCAGAGGATGAAGGGGTTGACGCCGAGGAGCAGCAGCGATTTCAGTCCTTGGTGGGCAGCCTCTTGTATGCAGCAGTTCACACAAGGCCCGACATCTCTTTCTCGGTTGGGCAGCTGGCTAGGGTGGTGCAGAATCCATCAGAGGAGCAGGTGGATGCAGCTGAGCGTGTGGTGAAGTATCTCAGCTCTTACCCAAGCATTGCAGTTCACTACTCTGCGTCTGCAAAGGTGAAGCAGAAAGGGGTTGAGGTGCTGAAAGAGAAGGGGGAGCGACTTTGAGAAGGCGAGCTGTTTCTCACTTGCTTTACTGATGCTACGTGGGCTTCTGAGAAGGATGATTCCTCATCTGTGGGAGGATACATCTGCTTAGTTGGGGGAGGACCTGTTAGTTGGAGGTCAAAGAAGCAGACGGAGACGGCACTCTCTTCCGTGGAGTCAGAGTACATGGCAATGTTTCACGGGGTGAAGGAGGTGATTTGGCTGAGGAGGCTGTTAGAGGAGATTGGCCAAGAGCAAAAGGTGGCTACGACGCTGTTTTGTGATAGCAAGGGGGCTCTTGGGATGGCCACGAACGCTGTGCTTCATGCGCTCAACAAGCACATGCGTATCAAGTGGCACTGGCTGCATAAGGTGGTGAAGAGGGGGACGGTGAATCCGATCTATATCAAGACTCATCAGCAGCCAGCAGACTTCCTCACCAAGAGGCTTGCGGATGAACCTCATTGGCGTTGTGTGCGCATGAGTGGAATGAGCATGAACTAGTATGGAATGATGAGGATGCAGCCCGCAGGCTGAGGGGGAGTGTGTTGGGTGCAAATTCACATTGCACGACATCCTGCCGTCTGTTTGTATGATTATGCGTGTGTGAATGCATTTGGGTGTGAATGGAATGTTCGTGTGTTTGTTTGCTTTTGCAATTCTTGCTTGAAGCATTTGCAGGTACTCGCGCATTGTGCGCTTCGGCCCAACATTGTACGCGCTATGAAAGGACGAGCTCACAAAGGAACCCAAGATGGGAGCTTTGCGGTTCGGTTGAATTGATTGCGCAGATTCAGTTCTATCCAACTCGAAATTCCACTGTTTTGTTTGGTTGACTATAGTGTAGCAGGGCAGGCACTATAGGGGTACAATTTAGGTGAAGGTTGGATGTTGTTTGTCTGTATCTGCATGCTACAGGGCCAGGGGAAACCAGCGGAACCAGCATTTGGCTGGTTGGGCAAAGACAAAACAGGTTCTGTTTTTAGGACCTGAACCTGGTTGTTGTTTTCCCAGGTTGGAAAAACAGAACCAGAGGTTGTTTACCAACCTACCACCTGCTGTTTTGTTCAGCCAGGTTGGTTCTGTTGCTTGGAATTATTTGGGATCATCCTTGGTTGTTCCCAGGTTGATTCCTAAGGTCCTTGCTAGCTAGAACTATTTATTCCTTCCCTGTTTGTACCTGGATATAGTCAATTTGATTCAAGCGAATTCCTCCCTTCCTGGAATTTCGTTTCTATGCCGTGCGACGGCGGAATGCTACCCGAGTCAACGCTAGTACGCTAGCACTCCAACACTAGGCAAACGCTGTCCGAGCCATAACTTCGTAATGGCAGACCTTTTCGCGAGGAACTTCGTTCTTTTCAAAGCTCTTGGAGCGAGCTTCGATATAGGAAATTCTCAGGTTAATCCGATTGACGGTCTACACGATACGCTGCGTGACGTTCAAGGTACTCTTGCTTTTTTGAATAAGTCCCTCTTGATCCCTCTCTCTACAAACTCGGACCCGGGGATAGGGGCTGGTCTTGTACCAGGCACCCAAGGACCCTTGGAGGTGACCCCGAGGAGAGGTTTTAAGTTCGATTAAGTCTTGATAGCTTGTGTTTATTAGGCCCTTACAGCATATTAGGACCTGGAGCGAGGAAAAACGGCGTAGGAGGGAGAGGGGCATTGCGGTAGGGGAAGAGACGGTAGAAAGGAACCGACTCGCCGAAGGTGACGTCCTGAGAGGGGAAGACACGGCGCGAGGTGGGGTGGTAGAACTGCCAGCTCGGCGCGTAAGGGAAAAAGCCAAGGAAGACGCATGGAATGGTGCGGGAGGAGAGCTTGTCCGCGGATATATCGCGGACAAGGGCACGGGCACCTCAGATTTGGAAACGCGACGCATTGCCAACCTTTCCCGTCCAACGCAGTGTGGGCGAGGTCTCCGGCAAGGAGAGACGGGGCCAGAGGTTGAGCTGCTGCGCAGCGTACCGGACCGCAAACGGCCATAGAATATGGGGAGCCGCCGCATGAATCAAGGAGGTATGTGCGACCTCCATGACTAAGCCAATGCGACGCTCAGCAACCCCATTTTGTTGTGGTGAGCCCGGAAGCGTGAACGACTGCTCGATGCCCTCCCCCCGACACAAGGCCCGCAAGAGGTCGGAGGTCAACTCACCACCTCTGTCAGAGTGCAGACGCGAGACAGGAAGATTCTGGCGGAACCTGTGGCGGAGCTGGAGACGAACTGCTCGGATCCAAGGGATCAAGACAGCAGGGACCTCACCCTTGGTGCGCAAGGGGAAGACTGTGGTGTACCGCGAGTAATCGTCGACAACAAGCAGAAAGGGGTTGGGCCCCACATGTCTAGGTGGAGGGTCTGCAGAGGAGCCTCTGTCGGGGGAAACGAGGAGGAGTGAGGAGCGACGCGCTACCGCCCCTCGACGCAAGGAAGGCAGGGCAGCACAGGCAAGGCAGTGAGGGGAGGGAGAGACCTGGGAAGACCAGACACTAGGAGGCGACGGTGCATGCTACGGAGATGTGGCAAGGAAGGGTGACCCAGGCGGTGGTGCCAGAGAAGAGTTTGGTGCGACAGGGAGCGACACTCACAAGGGGAGGCTACTTGACCTGATGCGGAAACCTGACCAGCAGCAGCTACCTGAGGAGGCTCAGTCGTTAGTGTGAAAAGACCCGACCGACGGGTAAACATGGCCAGGTGGCGGCCGGTCCGGGAGCACGTACAGATCGCCACACGCTGTCCTCCAGGGGTAAAGGTGTCAACCCACTGGTCCTGGAGAACTGCGTTGCTCAGCTAGTTCGTAGAGAATGAGGGGAGGTGGAAGCCTGTCAGTGAGCCAGACGGAACCGCAGGGCACGGAAGCACAGTGGTGGACCGTGTAAGAACTAGGCCCCTTGAGGGGTCAGCCACAGAGACTGCAACAGGTGCAGGGAGTGGTGTGAGTGTAGTACTGTCACGGAAGAAGCAGCGGGAAGTACGTGAGTCAAGCGTGAAGGTGTGCAAGGACTCAGCAGGCGCAGTGCCTGAGGAAGCAGACTCGCTAGCACCTAAGGCAGCAGCCTCACTAGCACCTAGAGTAGCAACCTCTATATTAGGGTCGTACTGCAGACACAAGTGACAGTCACTCTGAGCACCACCAGGCAAAGTAGACATGGCAATAAGGATGGCATCATAGTCTAAAGCAAAGACATCAACTCCCGACTTAAGCAGCTCAATCCAGGGGGGGATCTCAGCCTCGTCGCCAAACTCAGTGCGCCAGGCGTCAGTCAAATAGGCAAAGCAGCGGGACTGTGCGTGACCAGGTGTCCCACAGGTCTGACCAGCTCGATGACCTGTGCGAATGACGTACGGGCAGCGACCTGGACTCGGAGACGGCCCACGCTGGAAAAGCCACTCACGAAGCTGCTGGGGTGTAAGGGTCGGACGCCACCGTAGCTGCATCTGGCCACCGCCAGACACTCCGCACCAAACAGCGTCACAGTGACTGCTACTACGGCCCCCACCACTCCCACTGCTGCCACCACCGCCGTCACCACTCCCACCGGTACGACAAAGTGAAGTCATGGCGGGCAAGCTAGGAGGAGCGCGACCTCTAGGGCACTACGGAGTGAAGGCATTAGCATGAGTAGCAGCAGCAGCATTAAGAGCAGCAGGGTGGTGCGCGGCCAGAGCAGGGTGGCGTGCGGCCAGAGCAGGGCAGTAGCAAGCAGCAGCAGATAGTAGCTCCTAGGGCAAAAGCACATAGGGCCTTTTTTTTTGGAATTATTATTATTATTTTAATTTTATTTAGGGTTTAGCAGGGCGCCGGCATTGGGCAGGGCGCTGGCGCAGGGCAGGGCGCCAGCGCGCGTAGGGCAGGGTGCTGGTGCAGGGCTGGGCGCTGGTGCATGCTGCACCAGTGCGTGACGCGAGGGGCTGCAAGCGCGACGCGACGGGCTGCCTTAGGGCGCGACGTGCGGGCTGCAGCAGAGCGCGACGCGCGGGGCAGCAGCGCGTGACTCGTGGGCTGCCATAGGGTGCGACGCGCGGGCTGCCGTAGGGCGTGACGTGCAAGGCAGCAACGCGTGCGTAGGGCAGAGCGCAGGCGCAGGGCAGGGCGCTGGCGCAGGGCAGGGCGTTGGCGCAGGGCAGGGCGCTGGCGCAGGGCAGGGCGCCGACGCAGGGCAAGGTGCTGGCGCAGGGCAGGGCGCTGGCGCAGAGCAGGGCGCTGGCGCAGGGCAGGGCGCCGGCGCAGGGCAGGGCGCCGGCGCAGGGCAGGGCATTGGCACACCGCAGGGCGCTGGCGCAGGGCAGGGCGCTGGCGCAGGGCAGGGAGCCGGCGCAGGGCAGGGCGTTAGCGCAGAGCAGGGCGTGCGCGAGGCAGCGCGCCACAAGGTAGTGGGGTAACTCGGTAACCGTAGTCGGAAGCTAAGTATGGTGGGCCCGGAAAAAAAAACGGTCCTACTGCTATGAAACCATGTCAAGATAGCTAGCAGGAATGATTGCATAAAATGAAATGTGGGTACAAGTACTAACCCCCAACTTCAAGTTGTACCCCATATGAGCTACCACACTATAGCCTACATAGAACTAACACATATATAGTTTAATAGCTATAACTATTTATTCCTTCTCTGTCTGTACCTGGAAATAGTGAAATTGATTCAAGCAAAATTCGTTCCTTGCGGGAATTTCGTTTCTACGCGGTGCGACGGCGGAATGCTACCCGAGTCAATGCTAGTATGCTAGCGCCCTAGTGTTAGGCAAACGCTGTACGAGCAATAACTCCGTAATGGCAAAACTTTTTGCGAGGTAATTTGGCTCATTTTATTGGAGCGAGCTTCGATATAGCAAAGTGTCAACTTAATCCGATCAACGGTCTGCAAGTACGCTGCGCAAGGTTCAAGGTGCTCTTGCTATTTTGGCTAAGTTATTCTGATTCCTCTCTCTACAAAATCGGACCCGAGGATAGGGGCTGGTCTTGTACCAGGCACCCAAGGAACCTTGGAGGTGACCCCGAGGAGAGGTTTTAAGCTTGATTAAGTCTTAATAGCTTAAGTTTATTAGGCCTAGACACTAACAAGCTAGGTATAGGAGCTGCGTTATAAGGATCCTCGTTATAGGTAGCTATGGCGGGCAACACATCGACGGAAGCTGGTGAATCTTCAGCCCAAGATCGTAGCAGCAGCCAAGATTCTGGTGTTTCGGTGCCAAGGGGAGCGCGAACAAGCCAGGGCTCGCTGATCAAGGAGGTGCTGAAGAGCTTCACCGTCGAGAAGTTCAACGGTGAGGGCTATGACGATTGGGCCTGGAAAATGCAACTCTATTTCCGTCAGATTGGATTGCTGAAATAATGATTGGCAAAGAGCCTAGACCGAGTGACCCCACGCTGCAGAAAGATTAGGACGAGCGCTCCTCGGCTGGCTACCATTTGATGTCGCAGAATTTGGAGCTGAACCAGCATCACCACGTTATGCAACTGGTGCTGGAGGTTAAGTGCGGTCCGAAGGCGTGGACCGTGTTGAAGGAGCTGCACGCCCCAACTTCCGTTGTTGCAACGTTGATGCTGGAGAGGGAGCTGTCCGCGTTGCGCCTGAGCAAGGGAGAGCAGGTACAACTTGTCCTGGACAAGATGCGCGACCTCTACGCGAAGTTGGCGACCGCGTGAATCACCTACCCGGAGCAGACCAAATGCTTGAAGATCCTCTCGCTGCTGCCTGAATCATGGCTTCAATTCACGAGCGGATTGAGCCTATCGCCGAACCAGAGCTCGTGGACACTCGAGTGGGTGCAGACAAAGATTCTGGAGGAGGACTTCCATCGCCGCCAACTGAGGGGTAGATATGACTGCTTCTACGGGATGCAAGGGAGCCGACGTGGCAGAGGACGTGGCTTTGGTGGTGTTGGACGCAGTGCAAAGAAGGACGACGACTCCAACGACTAGCAAGGAGGTACCGGTTGGGGTCGCGGTGCGAAATCTGGATTTGGGGGCACGTCGGGTGCTGGTGGCAAAATGAAAGGGAGTTGCTGGTATTGTGAGAAACTCCAAAATCATCACCAAGATGGCGACGCGAGGAGGGACTAGAAAAACGGAGCGATCATGGTCGCCGATTCGTCCGACAACAACCTGAAGAGCAACGGCAGCGCGGAAAAGAAGAAGCGCACCGCGGGCCAGTTCTTCCATATTAAAGAGCAGGGGGAGAAAGGAGACGCCTCTGCCAAGGTTGGAGCAGAGCTGCACCCCCTGGACTATTGAGTGTTGGACACAGGCGCTGCTTGGAAGATGATGCCGCGCAAGGACTGCTGGACGACGTACGCGCTGCTCCGATCAACGAGGTGTGCTCTGCCTCTGGACACGCGCTGAAGGTGGCTGGTGCGTGACGAGCTGCATTGAAGGGAGCGGATGGCAAGCCGGTGGTGCTAGACGACATTCTCCTTGTTCCTGATCTCAAGGCCAACCTCATCTCCCTCCGTAAGCTTGCCAAGGCTGGGGTGAGCACTAGCTCGGAGGGGTCACGCACTTACAAGGGGCAGCTGGGCAATCGGGTGCTTTGGGATCTTCACGAGAGCAAGGACGAATACAGATTTCGAATTGCATAGAACTGAATCTGCGCAATCAAGTAAGCCAAACCACAAAGCTTCCATTTTGGATTTCTTTTCGAGCTCGTCCTTTCTGCTTGTACTGTTCATAGCGTGTGCAATGTGCCGAAGCGCACAATGTGCGAGTACCTGCAAATGCTTCAAGCAAAAATTGCGAAAGCAAACAAACACACGAACACACCATTCACACGCAAATGCATTTGCACACACATACTCGTACAAACAGACGGTAGGATGTCCTGCAATGTGAATTTGCACCCAACATGGTGCTTGCCCCTGAGGGAGACCCGGATGCACCAGTCATCCCGACTCCGCGTTCTTACGCTGAGGCGATCGCGGGTCCCTATTCTCCTAAGTGGCAGACAGCCATGGATGCAGAGATGGCATCCTGGAAGTCCACAGACAGTTACATCGATGAGGTTCCCCCTCCTGGGGCGAAAATCGTGTATGACATGTGGATTTTCAGAGTGAAGCGGCCGCCGGGTTCTCCACCTGTCTTCAAGGCTCGTTACGTTGCACTAGGCTTCAATAAGCGATAGGGAGTTGACTTCTTCCAGACCTTCTCCCCCACCCCGAAGATGACCACTCTTCAGGTGCTGCTACACATTGCCGCTCAGCGTGACTACGAGCTTCACTCTCTGGACTTCAGCACGCAGTCTGCACAAGGAGATCTGGCTGCGCCGCCCACCTGGCTTAACTGGGTTGTTCCCTCCTGGTACCCAGTGGAGCCTCCGTCGGCTAGTCTACGGTCTCCGTCAGGCGCCTCGTGAGTGGCACGGCACACTGAGGACGACACTTGCGGCTCTTGGGTTTGCCCCTTCCTCTGCTGACCCGACGCTGTTTCTACGCACCGACACTTCATCTCCCACCAGCTCAGATGGTAAGCGAGCACTAGGTTGACCCAGTATCCCAAATGCCAGACCCTGATCTCTTGGTACGGCAGGTTGGCTTCTCCTACCCATCCCTGTTCTTGTACCTTCCCTTCTACTAACCTCCCGTCTGTCAGATTTATATGACATAGCTACTGTAGGCTATAGTGGGGTAGTACATATGGGGTACAGCTTTCTAGGGTTTGCACTTGTACCCAACTTTCTCTTAGTCATTTTCATTCTCGTTCAGTTTCTCATGGTATCGAGCAGGTTCCCCTGTGGGAACTGTTCCTAGGGCCCACCACCTTTTTTTTTTTCCTGCTCGGAGCGCGCTCTACACTGCCCGAGTCGCGCTCCGCTCTCACGTCCCCGTCGAGCCGCCCTTTCGACCCTGTCGCATCGCGCTAGCGGCCCCGTCGCCTACCCCTGCGGCCCCGGCGCAGTGCGATAGGGCAGACGGTCTCTCCCTCTTTGACCTCACCTCTGGTGCCTCTCCTGCCCCTGCTGGTGATGCTGACGCCACTGTTCGCTCACACTGGGCCACACGCGATGCTGCTGCACGTCTTGCTGTGCGTCGCCACCTGCCTACCTCTGAGCGTGCGCACTTTAGCCAGTACAAGAGTGCTCAGACCTTGTACGACGCTGTAGTTGCGCGCTACTCCTCCCCTGCCACTGCTGCACTGAGCCGCCTCATGCTACCGTACTTCTTGCCTGACCTTGCTGCCTTTCTGACAGTCGCTGACCTCATTACGCACCTCCGCACTAGTGACACTCGCTATCGCGCTGCGCTTTCTGCTAAGTTCTGCGCCAAGAGCCCCCCCCCCCATGTACATCACCCTCTACTACATAGTCACCCAGCTCCCTGACTCCCTTCGCGTAGTCAGGGACCACTTCCTCCCAGTTTGCCCCACCACTCTCACCGTTGACCTCCTCGAGAAGGCCCTCCTAGCAGCAGAGAAGAATATAGTCGCTGTAGGAGCCTCTCGTGGTGACCCTCGCACCCCCGTCTTTGAGGGGTGTTCCCCCTCCCCCCTTTTGCCCTCTGTTGCCTCTGCTGCTGCGGCCGACCTCGTCGGTTTCGAGTCGGTCGGCGCTGCGTCTGCCCCGAGCGGGAGACGCCGCACCGGCAAGGGCAAAGGGGGCAAGGGTGCTGGAGGGGCTGGCGAGGGTGGCGGAGGTGGCGGTGGAGGCAGTGGAGGGGGTGGGGGTGGTGGTGGGAATGGTGGCGGGGGTGGAGGTGTCGGTGGCGGCAGTGGAGGCGGAGGCGGCGGCGGAGGTGGCGGTGGGAGAGGAGGTGGCGGAGGTGGCGGCGGTGGAGGAGGCGGCGGCGGAGGAGGTGGAGCTGGTCGGGGTGGCGCTGCGCAGAGGGTCGGCTCCGGTGGTGGTCAGCGCCAGCAGCAGCAGCAGCGCACTCATGACATCCCCCCCCCCCTCAGCAGCTCCGTGAGTGGTACGCTGCACGCCAGCGGGGTGGGGGTACTGGTCCGTGCACCTACGTCCTACGCACCGGCGACCGCACGGGTGAGTAGAGCGGGGGTGCGCACTCCACCCAGCGCTGCTTTGGCCGCCTGACAGACGCTTGGCGTCACCAGTTCCCTGAGGCCACTGAGATCCCCCGCTGGGGCGAGCTGTCTAGGGCGGGAATAGCTGTCTTTGACCTTGACTTTGATGCTATTCTTGCTGCCATGTATGCTGTGACTATTAGTGATGAGGGTGATTATTACCGGTGTTTTCCGCCCGACCCGGGCATTGAGACTGCTGCTCTAGGTACTGGTGAGGCTGCTGCTCTAGGTGCTAGCGAGGCTGCTGCTCTAGGTGCTCGTGCGTCTGCTCCCTCAGGTGCTAGTGAGTCTGGTCTCTCAGGTACTGCGTCGGCTTCGGCCTCCCACACCTTCACACTTGACTCAGGGGCTTCTCGCTCCTTTCGAGACCGCACCTCACTCACGCCGCTTGGCCGGCCAGTTGCAGTCTCTCTGGCAGACCCCTCTCAGGGTCCTGTCCTTGCTCACTTCTCCACTGTCCTCCCGTGTCCGGCGGCCCCCTCTTGCACCCTGTCTGGTCTCTACCTCCCCTCGTTCTCTACGAACTTGGTGAGTGGTGCTGACCTACAGGATGCGGGGGTTTCACCAGTTCACTCCTGCGAGTTAGCGGGTGACCCACTGCACGGACGCTCGGACAGGCCAACACCTAGCCACGTTTACACGCCGGCCGGGGTCGAGCCTGTACACACTGACCACTACGTCTCCTCCAGTTAGTGCGTCTGGTCAGGTAGTTGCGTAGGGTCAGGTGTTTGCTTCAGCGTCCAGGTCTGGTCCTGAGTCTGCCCCCTGCTCGTGTCGCCTCCTGTCTCACGAGACTCTCCTCTGACACCACCGCCTTGGTCACCCCTCCCTGCTTCGTCTCCGAGGCATGGCCTCCCGTGTCCTTGTCTCTGGTCTTCCCCGGTCCCACCCTCCCCTTCCTCCGGGGCCTGGCCCTACCTGCATCCCCTGTGTCGAGGGGCGCCGCGGGCTGCCCCTCACTCCTCCCAGTTTCCTCCGACAGAGGCCCCGCTGCAGACGCTTCACATGGACGTGTGGGGCCCGGCCCGCGTCCGTGGACGGGGTCACGAGCGCTACTTCCTGCTTGTGGTTGACGACTACTCGAATTACACCACAGTCTTCCCCTTGCGCAGCAAAGGTGATGTCACTGAGGTGTTGATCGACTGGATCCGCGCACCTCGTCTCCAGCTCAGGCAGAGCTTCGGCTTGGACTTTCCTGTTCTGCGTCTGCACTCTGACAGAGGCGGAGAGTTCTCCTCTGGCCTTCTGCGAGCCTACTGTCGTGCACGAGGCATCCGCCAGACCTTCACGCTTCCGGAATGTCCACAGAAAAATGGGATTGCTGAGCGCCGCATTGGCATGGTCATGGACGTCGCCCGTACGTCCATGATGCATGCGGCTGCCCCCCATTTTCTGTGGCCGTTTGCGGTTCGGTACGCGGCGCATCAGATCAACCTTCACCCCAGGGTCTCCATGCCGGAGACCTCCCCAGCTTTGCTGTGGACGGGGAAGGTTGGCGATGCGTCTGCGTTCCGTGTCTGGGGATCTCGGGCGTTTGTTCGCGACTTGTCTGCGGACAAGCTGTCCCCTGGTCCTGCTCCTTGCGTCTTACTTGGCTTCCCCCCTGACGCGCCAGGGTGGCAGTTCTACCACCCCACCTCTCGCCGTGTTCTGTCCTCTCAGGACGTCACGTTTGACGAGTCGGTCCCCTACTACCGCCTCTTCCCCTACCGCACTCCGTCCCTCCCCCCGCCACCGCTCTTCCTTGTGCCAGGTCCCCCCCCGGTAGACCCCCTCCCCCCTCAGGGTCCTGCCCCTTCAGGTGTGTCCCAGGTAGACGCAGTCGAGCCTGTCGAGGTTACTGGTGACTCTGGTGCTGCTGAGGGTGCTGAGCCTGGGGGTGCTGACTCTGGGGGTGCTGAGCGTGTGGGTGCTACGCCTGGGGGTGCTGAGCGTGCGGGTGCTACCACTGAGGGTGCTGAGCCAGGGGGTGCTGGGCCTGGGGGTGCTACGCCTGGGGGTGCTGAGCCTGGGGGTGCTACGCCTGGAGGTGCTGAGCCTGGGGGTGCGGAGCCTGAGGGAGCTGGGCCTACTCGTGTGGCGTCTGGTGGTGCTGGGCCTGGAGGTTCTCCCGGTGCTTCGTCTCGGCGGGAGCCACTCTCTCCACAGGAGCTGCGCGAGTGGTTTGCCCGGCGCTGGATCCGTGCTGCTGGAGCTGGAGGTTCTTCGGCTGTTGAGGGTGCTGGTGCCGCGGGTCCCGGAGGTGCTCGTACTGGGAGTACTGGAGCTGCTGGGCCTGCGGGTACGACTGGAGCTGGAGCTGCCGAGGGTGTTGGCGCTGAGGCTACTGCTGTCGGTCCTGGAGGAGGTCCTGCTGAGGGTGCTACTGGTGTTGCTGGAGGTACGGGAGCTGGAGGTGTTGCTTGCGCTGTTGCCTGCCGCTGGGGATACTGGTGCTGTCCCTGCTGTGTTTGGAGTCGCCGCGCGGCCTCAGCCGTACTTCGTTCCGCTCCTTCAGCAGGTTCTTGGTCTCCCGCCTTCTACTGGTCCTCCTCCTCCCTTCGAGTGTCCATAGCCTGTCCCGTCACAGTCACAGTTACAGCCGGCCTCCCCACTGCCTGCTCTTTCTCCCTACACTGGTCCTACTGGAGGTCTTGCTGAGCGTCGTGAGCCTGCGTCTCGCCCTGCGTCGCCTGTCCGTCCTGCTCGCACTAGTGGTCGTGGTTCATGTCAGCGTCCTCCTCCTGTCCCTGGCACGCACCGGATGTCTCTACGTCCGTCCACTGCTCCTCTGCGTGCCCCTTTGCCTTCTCCTCCTGAGTCCTCGCTTCCTGCTCTTGCCGACCCGGAGTCGGACTCTCTTCGTGCTGCCAGTCCTACTGTCACGCGTCTCCTTGCTACTGTCGTCACTGACCCTTCCTTTGAGTCCACTGCTGTGTCTGCCTTAGTTGCTGAGCTCGTCGACTTCGCTGCTCGCTGTCGTCTAGACTACGCTGCTAGTCTTGTCGCTGAGTCTGAGTCTATCTGTCCTCCGTCCGTCGGGGGTGAGTGTGCCCTTGGCACGGACGTCCTTGAGGACAGGCAGGAGGAGTTCCAGTGTTTGGCTGTTGCTTCACCTCATCTTGTGTCCGTACTGCTTACCCCTGAGGGAGACTTGGATGCACTTGACATCCTGACTCCGCACTCTTACGCGGAGGCGATAGAGGGTCCCTACTTCTCTTAGTGGCAGGCAGCTATGGACACAGAGATGGCATCCTGGAAGTCCACAGGCACCTACGTTGACGCGGTTCCCCCTCTTGGGGCGAACATCGTCAGTGGCATGTGGATCTTCAAGGTGAAGCGGCCGCCGGGCTCTCCACCTGTCTTCAAGGCACGGTACGTTGCTCGTGGCTTCAGTCAGCGGCAGGGAGTTGACTACTTTCAGACCTTCTCTCCCACCCCGAAGATGACCACTCTTCGGGTTCTGCTGCACATAGCTGCTCACCGCGACTACGAGCTGCACTCTCTTGACTTCAGCACTGCTTTCTTGCAGGGCAGCCTGCACGAGGAGATCTGGCTGCGTCGCCCACCTGGCTTCAGTGGTCTTTTCCTCCTGGCACCCAGTGGAGCCTCCGGCAGCCAGTCTACGGTCTCCGCCAGGCACCGCGTGAGTGGCACGACACACTGAGGACTACACTTGCGACTCTTGGGTTTGCTCCCTCTACTGCTGACCCGTCGCTGTTATCTACGCACCGACACTTCTTTGCCGCCGTTCTACATCCTCGTGTACGTCAACGACTTGGTCTTTGCCACAGCTGACAGTGCTGGACTCGCCCACATGAAGTCCGAGCTGCAGAAGAGACACACGTGCACAGACCTGGGTGAACTGCGCAGCTACCTTGGCTTGTAGATCACCTGGGACAGAGCACGCCGCACCATTACCCTAACTCAGTCACACATGGTGCAGCAGGTCCTTTAGCACTTCGGCTTCACGTAATCCTCGCCTCAGGCCACTCCTCTGTCTACTCGCCACTCGCTCTCAGCTCTGCCTCCGGATGAGTCCGTCGAGTGGCCCGTACCCAGAGCTTGTTGGCTGCCTCATGTACCTGATGACCTGCACTCGACCTGACCTTGCATACCCTCTTAGCATTCTCGCACGCTATGTTGCTCCTGGGAGACACAGTCCGGAGCATATGGCTGCAGCGAAGAGGGTGTTGCGCTACTTGTGCAGTACGTCGGGCATGGGGCTTGTGCTTGGAGGGCAGAGTCCAGTGGTCCTCACTGGGCACGCAGACGCTTCTTGGGCTGACGACCAGGCTACGCAGCGGTCGTCACGGGGTTACACCTTTAGCCTTGGTTCTGGCTCTGTTTCGTGGCGGGCTACCCGCTCGCCTTCTGTTCTCGGCTCCTGTTGTGAGGCTGAGATCTACGCCGGGGCCATGGCTGCACAGGAGCTTCGCTAGCTCACCTACCTTCTGACTGACCTCGGAGAGCCGCCTCGTTCTCCTCCAGTGCTGTACGTAGACAACAAGGCCATACTGGCCTTGTGTCGAGAGCAGAGACTGGAGCACAGAACGAAGCACATTGCTCTCCGCTACTTCCCTGCTCATGAGCTACAGCAGCGTGGTCAGCTGCGCCTTGCGTACGTGAACTCTGAGGCCAACACTGCTGATATCTTCACCAAGGCACTTGCGCCTTGTGATCATCAGCGCTTCTGTACTCAGCTGGGTCTTGTGCCTACCTTGCCTCTCTTGCTCACCCCTTGGCCTTATTTGTACTGTTGCATATATATATACACCTGCTCTTACTTGTCTAGCCTTATATATATGTGTAATCCTGCATGTGAACTGGCCTTGTGGCCTTGAACTTGTGCTCGGAATGTGTGGTGACTTTGTGATCCACCCTGAGCTTGCTTTGCTTTGCTTGAATGGTCTTGTGACCCCTTGTTCTCCCCCACTTTGCCTATGGGGGTGTATCAGATTTATATGACATAGCTACTGTAGGCTATAGTGGGGTAGTACGTATGGGGTACTGCTTTCTAGGGTTTGCACATTGTACCCAACTTTCTCTTAGTCATTTTCATTCTCGTTCAGTTTCTCACCGTCTCACCCCTTCCCCCTCATTCTCCAGGGAACACTCTTTCGAGGCATACTCTGCCGAAGGTACATAGTTCCCCCCCGCGCTTGAATCTTCTGAGCTTGCCTCCTAATGTGTTGCCGGTGCCACTCGTTCTGGGCGATTGTGACGTTCCCGCCACAATCCCGCTCTCACTGTTGGAGTAGGCTAGTGTTCGCTCTGCATTTCATTTTGGCCTTAAATTATTTTTTCGGCCACTTTTAGACTTAGTTTCTTTTCTGGTTCATCTTAGGTTTACTTTGCATTTTGTCTCTCATTTGAATACGCATTAGGTTCAGTTGGGGTTTCCCAACCTTATCTTTTAAATGTCTCTCGACACTTTCTCTCGTGTAACTTTTTCCTCTCGTTGCTTTACTCGCTAGCCATGGGTGCCACTCACCTTACTTGAGCATGGTATTCAGAGCGAATTCCTAGGCGTTTCCTCATCATCTACATCTCATAGTACCTTCCAGGGCCCTAAGCTTATTTCCCGCTACCCCTTAGCTAGTCGATTATACCTTATAATTATCATTTTTCTCTCGACCTTTCTTTTTCCTCCCCAAATCGTGGATCCGCCCTCAGTAGTAGCGCGCGACCTTCCTCAGTAGTAGCGCGCGACCTGCTGCTCGTCACACGCCCTCTCTCCCTCCTCCCTTTAGTCGCGCGCGGCCCATACTTCCGTCACGCGCGTTCTCCTCCTCACTTCCGCCCGCCCCTCATCCCTCACCCACGCGTCCCTCCGCTCCCCTCGTCGCGCGCGGGGTGCACCGCTGTCGCGCGCCTCCTTCCCCCCCCCCTCCATGCCCACCTTTCTGCATTCTGCTGTTCGCCATCACTACTTCCCTCTATGAAATTCGTCTCTTCACACTCCTTCTCCTCCTGTTTCACCATTCGTTCCCTCTACAACCTTCCCCTCACCTCCGCCTCTTATTTCTCCCTTCAATTGCTCTGCTTCCGTCTCCTTCCCCTCCTATTGTGCCTATTCTTATGACTCCCTCTTTTCCTCGCCACTACTGCCCTCTCTCTCCTGCTGCTATCCCTCATTCTTTACCCCTCCTTCCCCTACCATATGCGTCATCTGCTCCCCTCTCTCCTACTTCGACCTCTCCTCTAGTCTTGTTTCTACAGCCTCACGAGCGTCGCCAGTACCCTGCCCCGCCATTGCTTTCCGTCGCGACTCCTTGTACTGATACTATTCTCTCTGCTCTCAGTGTGACCATGCCTTCTTATGCTAGCATTCTTGGTGCTTCTCCTCTCTGTTGGTGTAACGGCCAAATAAACTCAAACTACTAAGACTTCATCAAATTTAGAGCCTCTCCTCGGGGTCACCTCCACGGGTCCTTGGGTGCCTGGTCAAGACCAGCCCCTATCCTCGGGTCCGAGTTTGTAGAGAGAGGAGTCAAGAATGACTTAGCCAAAATAACAAGTGTACCTTGAACGTCGCGCAGCATATCGTGCAGACCGTTGATCAGATTAAGCCAAGAATTTCCTATATCGAAGCTCGCTTCAAGAGCTTTAAAATGAACCAAGTTGCCTCGCGAAAAGTTCTGCCATTACGAAGTTATGACTCGGACAGCGTTGGCCTAGCGTCGTAGTGCTAGCGTACTAGCGTTGACTTGGGTAGCATTGCGCCGTTGCATCGCGTAGAAGCGAAATTCCAGGAAGGAAGGAATTCGCTTGAATCAATTTTACTATATCCAGGTACAAACAGAGAAGGAATAAATAGTTATAGCTAGCAAGGAGCTTGGGAATCAACTTGGGAACAACCAAGGATGATCCCAAATAATTCCAAGCAACAGAACCAACCTGGCTGGACAAAACAGCCAGTGGTAGGTTGGTAAACAACCTCTGCTTCTGTTTTTCCAACATGGGAAAACAACAACCAGGTTAAGGTCCTAAAAACAAAACCTGATTTGTCTTTGCCCAACCAGCCAAATGCTAGTTCCGCTGGTTTCCCCTGGCCCTGTAGCATGCAGATACAGACAAACAACATCCAACCTTCACCTAAATTGTACCCCTGAGGCTGGTGCTATTTCTGGTCTACGTGGACGACATTCTTCTCTTTAGCAGCAGCATGAAGGAGATCCAGAATGTGCAGCAGCAGCTGATGGAGAACTTCAAGTGCAAGAACCTTGGGGAGGTAAAGTACTACCTCGGGATGCATGTGGAGAGCGATCCAGATGACAGGTGCTTGAAGCTTCACCAGGAGAAGTTCATCAAGGAGCTGGGGGAGAAGTATGGGATTGAGAATGAGCGCAAGGTTGCAACTCCCCTGCCAGCAGAATTCAAGCTTGTGAAGGCTGCAGAGGATGAAGGGTCGAAGCTGAGGAGCAGCAGCAATTTCAGTCCTTGGTGGGCAGCCTCTTGTATGCAGCAGTTCACACGAGGCCCGACATCTCTTTCTCGGTTGGGCAGCTGGCTAGGGTGGTGCAGAATCCATCAGAGGAGCAGGTGGATGCAGCAGAGCGTGTGGTGAAGTATCTGAACTCTCACCCAAGCATTGGAGTTCAATACTCTGCGTCTGCACAGGTGAAGCAGAAAGGGGTTGAGGTGCTGAAAGAGAAAGGGGAGCGGCTTGGAGAAGGCAAGCTGTTTCTCACTTGCTTTACAGATGCTTCGTGGGCCTCTGAGAAGGAGGATTCCTCATCTGTGGGAGAATACATCTGTGTAGTTGGGGGAGGACCTGTTAGTTGGTGGTCAAAGAAGCAGACGGAGACGGCACTCTCTTCCGTGGAGTCAGAGTACATGGCAATGTTTCACGGGGTGAAGGAGGTGATTTGGCTGAGGAGGCTGTTAGAGGGGATTGGCCAGGAGCAGAAGGTTGCTTCGCCGCTGTTTTGTGATAGCAAGGGGGCTCTTCAGATGGCCGTGAATGCTGTGCTTCATGGGCTCAATAAGCACATGCGTATCAAGTGGCACTGGCTGCGTAAGGAGGTGAAGAGGGGGACGGTGAATCCGATCTACATCAAGACTCACCAGCAGCCAGCAGACTTCCTCACCAAGAGGCTTGCGGATGAGCCTCATTTGCGTTGATGGGGATGCAGCCGGCAGGCTGAGGGGGAGTGTGTTGGGTGTAAACTCACATTGCATGGCATCCTGCCGTGTGCTTGTACGAGTATGCGTGTTTGAATGCATTCGGGTGTGAATGGAATGTTCGTATGTTTATTTGCTTTCGCAATTTTCGCTTGATGTATTTGCAGGTACTCGTGCAATGTACGCTTTGGCACAACATTGTACGCGTTATTAACAGTGCTAGCAGAAAGGACAAGCTCGCAAAGGAACCCAAGATGGAAGCTTTGCGGTCCGGTTGAATTGATTGCGCAGATTCAGTTCTATCCAACTCGAAACTGTACTGTTTTGTTTGGTTGACTATAGTGTAGTTAGGAGGCATTATAGGGGTACAATTTAGGTGAAGGTTGGATGTTGTTTGTCTGTATCTGCATGCTACCGGGCCAGAAGGAGCCAGCGGAACCAGCATTTGGCTGGTTGGGCAAAGACAAAACTGGTTCTGTTTTAAGGACCTGAACCTGGTTGTTGTTTTCCATGTTGGAAAAACAGAACCAGAGGTTGTTTACCAACCTACCACCTGCTGTTTTGTCCAGACAGGTTGGTTCTGTTGTTTGGAATTAATTGGGATCATCCCTAGTTGTTCCCAGGCTAATTCGCAAGGTCCTTGCTAGCTAAAACTATTTATTCCTTCTCTGTTTGTACCTGGATATAGTCGATTTGATTTGAAGGAACTCCTTGCTGGAATTTTGTTTTTACGCGGTTCGACGGCGGAATGTTACCTAGTCAACACTAGTACGCTAGCGCTTTATTGCTAGGAAAACGCTCTCTGAGCCATAACTTTGTAATGGCAAAACCTTTCGCGAGGCAACTTAGCTTATTTTAAAACTCTTGGAACGAGCTTCGATATAGGAAATTCTCAGCTTAATCCGATGGACGGTCTGCAGGTTACGCTGCGGGACGTTCAATGTACTCTTGCTATTTTGGCTAAGTCGTTCTTGGTTCCTCTCTTTATAAACTTGGACCCAAGGATAGGGGCTGGTCTTATACCAGGCACCCAAGGACCCTTGGAGGTGACCCCGAGGAGAGGTTCTAAGTTTGATTAAGTCTTTTTAGGCCCTTACACCAGCTGATCCGGCACGTCAGGGTGTGAAACTCGTTCCTAAGACGCATCTCTTTGCATTCATTACATCAACTCTGATTGTCCTGGTGACCTTTTCTATGCTCCCTCATGTCAGCAGCTCATTCGCAGCTAGGAATTCATCATTGACAAGTCTCGCTCTCCATTCCTCACTCCCCCTCCTACCCCTCCTAATCCTTCTCTTCATTGGTCTGACCTTGTTCCGCGTCCCTCCACTTCTCCCTCTGCTACTCTCTCCCTACCTCCCCTTCTCCCCACCCCTGCTCCTCCTCTCCTACCTTCCCCTGCCGCTCCTCCTTCCGCCGTCACCTAAGGCAAGTCTCCTCCTGCCACTTCCTCTTCAGCTACCATGCCCTCTCTATCGCCACCTCCTAATGCTTCCTTTCCTTCTGCTCCCCTTACCCCACCCTCTCCACACCTCACTCGCTCCATGTTCCGCGCAATGTCCAATTTTCAACACTCCGCTCTTTTCACTTGTCTATTGTTCTCTCAGGATCCCAATATTCTTGAAGATTGGTTGGAGGAACTCTTCTGTGTTCACCCTGTCTCCCCTCTTCTATGTGTCACTATCGGCAACTTCAGCAATTCACCCACTTTTCTCTCTGCCGACACTGCCGCCATTCCCAACCCGCAGTCCTATTCCGAGGCCGTTTCTAGCTTTCACACCACTGAGTGGATGGCTGCCATCATTGCTGAGTCTGAGGCGTCTACTCGTACCTATTCCTACGTCGACTCCGTCTCCCCCCCCCTGGTGCCACCATTGTGAAAGGGCAAATGGGTCTTTCGTGTCAAGCAGTTGCCCGGGGAGCTTCCTCTCTTCAAAGCCCGTTATTGCGCCAAAGGCTTTACCCCTTCTGAAGGCAGTCAATTACTTTGCCACTTACTCTTCCGCTACTCGTCTCCCAACTCTTCGCCTCCGTCTTGACCTAGGTGCTTAATGGGATTGGGAGATCCATTCTATGGATGTTTCTAATGCTTACATTCAGGGCGAGCTTCATGAGCGCATTTTCTTTGAACGCCCCGCCAGTTTTCCTCGCCCCTTTCCTCCAGGCACTGTTTGGGAGCTGAAGTGACAGGTGTATGGCCTCAAGCGGGCTCCCCGCGAGTGGCATGCCATGATCCGCATGTGGCTCCAATGGAGCCCCAATGTCTTCATGCGAGCTCACTGTTATATAACGGTTTTTACCGTTTGAAAAACAGAATATCCATTTTGTACCTGTGGCGAAATGATCACGCAAAGCGGCACGACATTTGCGAGAAATTTCCCGTCCCGTGAGTCAACTCCGAAAACAATTTTTCAACTGTAAATTCCGAGTTCCCCTCGTGCCACACGCACGACCGATATTTTTCTCGGCAGTGCTATACACATGATGCCCGACCAGTGCACGCGAATTTGCCATGCACCGGATGGACACGCTGCCCCCGAACTCGAAACCCCTGCTTGCTGCACCCCATGTATAGGCACCTGGATGGCCTTCTACAGTGCACGCGGCTCGGCCTCTCCCCCACGTGCAGACCACAACAAGCAGTGCCGACCCATGTTTCCCCTTGTTTCTAGGCCAGGCGCCAACCTGACGAAACGAATGGACGAAATGACAGTGGTTTCGTAAGTGCATTCGCCCACCTGCCCCGCCACCTAGGCGAGTATCATGGTGCGTGTAACAGACATCTGGGCTGGTGCACGCTGCCACGTGTATTCCGCACTTTTGGGGTACAAGCCCATTAACAACCAGGCGTTGTTCGACAACCCCACGTCAGCTTTGCACTATGGTGGTAACCCATCCACATGTTCGACATTGTAAGCAACGAGCATGCAACGAACACCCACCACACAAATTCAACCCAGTCAATCCGAACAGGCCCCAGCAACGATCATCCTCGTCCGCCAGATGAAGATTAAAACCGATTAGCAAATTCACTGAAGCATCGCCTTCACCTTATCCCCCACAGCACGCCCACCATGCCGCGACTTAATCGCCGTGAGCAGCTTCCGCTGCACATCAAGCGCGCATTATGCGCGCATCACGTCGAGCACCCCCTTCTGCGTCACGTAGACTTGGCCCGCTGGGTTTACGCCCAGTATGGCCTGCGGCCTGACCGCTCCACGGTCGGACGCATTTTGAAGAATGCCGATCGTTGGGCAATCACCGACCCCGCCGCCGCCAATCAAGTGCGCCGCCGCCAATCAAGTGCGCCGTCGTGGTGGCGCATGGCCCGAGCTTGAGCAGGCGATGGCTCGCTGGATCGCTAACGCTGGCCCCGCAGGCGTACCACTCACTCTGCAAACGATCCGCGATCACGTGGCGATTATGGCGCGCAACATGGGCATTCCGCCCGTGTTTCGATGCTCCATTGGCTGGGTGCGCCGTGCGTTGCGGCGCCAGGGAGTGCGGTGCCGTGCCGCCACCGGCGAGGCGGCGAGCGCCAACATGGCTGCTGTGCGTGAAGCGCGTGAGAAGGTGCCGGCGCTTCTTACTCACCTCGGCTACCAGCCGCGCGACACCTTCAATCTTGACGAGACAGCTCTGTGGCTCTCTGTGCTGCCCCGAAAAACATACAGCAATGCCCGCATTCCGGGTCACAAGGTCTCAAAGGAGCGGCTGACCGTCGCGTTTCTCGTCAACGCCGACGGCAGCCATGTTTTCCAGCCGCTCGTCATCAGCAAGGCGCGCCGTCGTCATGACTTCCGGCCGGACTACGACCCCGAAGCCGTCTGCTACTGGCGGCATAACGCCAAGGGCTGGATGACCAGTGCGTTAAGTGTGCACCCGGCCGTGTAATTCTATTTGTGCATGTGTTCTTATGTTACTTATGTTAATTTATAGTTTTCTCAACCCGACCCCCCCCCCAACAGTTGTTCACCAACTTCATATCGCAGCTCAATGCCGCGATGTATGCCGAAGGGAGGGAAATCGCGGTGCTGCTCGACAATGCCAGCTCCCATATGCTGCGGGACGAGTGCGCGTGGAGCGAAATCGTCTGCGGCATGCGGACCACCCGCCTCAGCAACGTGCGCATCATCTTCCTGCCGCCGAACACAACCGCCTTCACGCAGCCGCTCGACCAGGGGATAATCGCGACCGCGAAGGCCCGCTATCGCCAGCACTGGCTGCGTGCCTTCACGGCGCTGTGGAACGACGACGGCGCAACAAGCGCCGTGGCCCGCTATCGCCCCAATCTGCGCGATGTGCTGGGGTGGCTCTCAGACGCCTGGATGAGTGTCGGTGCACGCACCATCCAGAGGTGCTTTTGGCGCACGGGCTGCATGCCTCTGTCGTAGTCCCTGGAGCTCACCCATGTGTATGATGATGAGCCGACCCCACATGCGTACCCCGACATTGAGCTCGACGACGACATCGACGACGTCGGCGACCTCATTGGCGGACTCGGCCTCGGCACCGGCGCGATGACCGCCGTTGAGTACGTCGCCATCGACGAGGGCGAGCCGACGTGCGCGGAGGCGGCAGCGGGCGCGACACCGGATGATGCGGACGTGGGCCTGGTGGCGGAGCTATGGAGGGCGCCTACCAAGATGCAGGCCGTGTATGGCGAATCCGACCCAATCGGCCGTGAAGCGCGGCGCACGGCACGGGCGGCCAGCGAGATGCTCATCGGCTACGCTCGCGCCGTGAGCGTGACGCCGCGCGACCTTTGCCACCTGTTCGACATTCGTAATCCGATTATCAGGGAGCGCATGGAGCGGGCAAGCCCCGCGCTCAATCTCAACACGGCCCCACCGCGGCGGCTTTCGCCGACCGTAACTCCGCCGCCTGACACCCCGCGTCCGAGGGGCCGAGTGCTGCCTGGCTGGATGACCCAGCCGTCCCGCCGTCAGCAGCTTCTGGACGCCGGGGTTGGCGCCGCGATGGGCGGGTACGTGGAGGCGGCAGAGTGGATGCATGTGTGAATTTGTTTTGTGGACTCATGAGGAGTCGAAGGTTAGGATGGTGGAGTTTTTGTGGATTTGCTATGTGTTTGGATTGTGCACGTAACGGGCACAATTGCAGTAGAGGGGATGAGGGGCCATGTGGTAGTTCGTGATTGGCCCGGCTTTGTGTGTCAGCTGTTTCAATCTCAGTTGAACAAATGTTGATGTTGCTTGACGGTTCAGTTTTGCTTTCGTGTGGATTTCGGTAACGCGCACTTGTGACAACAGGTGCCACCCGACACTGTTACATAACGGACAAAGCGAGTGGTAACCATATGCGCGTTAAATGCACGCGCAAAGCCTGACGAAACCCTTGACGAACCGACGAAAGGACGTTTTAGCTTACAGACCCCCTTTACAAGGCAACCGGGAGGGGCTCTAACGAGCATTAGCTGTACAGCGCGCCATGATTTCAATCATGCCCGTGTACAGTGCGGAACAAGGCCGAAACGTGCCTTGTCTTGTTGCGATTGTGCTGTACAGCACTCTCCCAACAGTACGCGGCACACGCCCGAGCCCTGAGGGGCCACACGCGCGTGCCAGGACCCACGCGTGGGTCTTGACTTTTGCGCTTTTGACCAGCGCGAAAATAGTCAAGGCACCACCTTGACCAGTCAAACAATCGAGCCCCACAAAGACACCCCACGGTACACCACTTGCTCGCATGAGGCACGCATGAAACATTACAAACTTATGGGACTTTCATGAAAGGCTCATTTGAGCCTCATGAGAGCCTCATGTGACAGCTTTGCATGATCCTCATTTGAGAGCTTCGCATGCTCATGTGACAGGCAAGCAAGGAGGATCATGCAAGCTACGGTGATGAGGATCATGCAAGCTACGGTGTTTCCTGCCGTGATGTCCATTGCCTTTGCTTGCCTGATACCAGTTTCTCTCTCGTTGTCCCCCCCGCTTGCTCTCCAGATGGAAGGTGACGCTTTCGCAATTGTGGCGTCTGCCTATGCAGAAGCCAGCCCAAGAGCTGACCATGGGGATGTGGTGCCAGCGTTGCTCCAAGCCGCCCATGTGTTAGTGGAACGCGGAGACTTGCGGTTTTCTCGCAGCCGGCTCGCGCACCGTCGAAGGTCCCGTGATCCTGCGTATCAGTTGCTGGGTGCAAAATCACTTTTCATGACATCGTGCCATCTGCTTGTACGTGCATGCTTGTGCGAATGCATTTGCATGTGAATGGAATATTCATGTGTTTGTTGCTTTTCGCAGTTTTCGCTAGAAGCATTTGCTGGTACTCGCCCAATGTGCGCTTCGAAACAACGTTGTACGCACTAAGAATAGCGCAAGTAGAAACGACGAGCTCGCAAAGGAATCCAAGATGGAAGCTTTGCAATTCGGTTGATTTGAATGCGCATATTCACTTATATCCAACTCAAAAATGTATTGTTTTGTTTGGCTAACTATAGTGTAGCAAGGCAGGCTTTGTAGGGGTACAATTAGGTGAATGTTAGATGTTGTTTATCGGTATCTGCATGCTACAGGGCCAGTGGAAACTAGGAGAACCAGATTTTGGCTGGTTGGGCAAGGACAAAACAGGTTCTGTTTTTCGGATCTGAACCTCTTGTTGTTTTCCTAGGTTGAAAAAACAGAACCAGAGGTTGTTTACCAACCTACCATCTGCTGTTTTGTACAGCCAGGATGGTTCTGTTGCTTGGATATATTTGGGATCTTCCCTGGTTGTTCCCAGGTTGATTCCCAAGGTCCTTGCTAGCGTTAGCTATTTATGCAGTCTTTGTCTGAACTCTGGATATAGTCAAATTGATTCAAGCCAAATCCTTCTTTGCTGGAATTTCGTTTTCTACGCGGTTCAACGGCGGAATTCTACCGAGTCAACGCTATAATGCTAGCACTACAACGCTAGGCAAAATATTTCTAACCCATACTCTCAATTGGCAGAACTTTTAGTGAGGCAACTTGGTTTATTCTAGTGCTCTTGGAGTGAGCTTCGATATAGGGAATTGTCTGCTTAATCTGATCGATGGTGTGTACGATACGCTGCGCGAGATTCAAGGTACTAAGTCCCTGTTGATCTCCCTCTCTACAAACTCGGGCCCAAGGGTATGGGCTGGTCTTGTACCAGGCACCCAAGGACCCTTGGAGGTGACCCCGAGGAGAGGTTTTAAGTTTGATTAATTTTAAATAGCCCGAGTTTATTACGCCCTTACACCAACAAGATCGTAGCGGCAGCCAAGATTCTGGTGTTTCGGTGCCAAAGGGAGCGCGAACAAACCAGTTTCGGCTGATCAAGGAGGTGCTGAATAACTTCATTGTCGAGAAGTTCAATGGTGAGGGCCATGATGATTGGGCCTGGAAAATGCAACTTTATTTCTGTCAGATCGGTTTGCTTGAAACTAATGATTGGGGAGGAGCCTAGACCGAGTGACCCTACGCTGCACAAAGATTGGGACGAGCGCGCCTCGGGTGGCTACTACTTGATTTGCAGAGTGTGAAGCTGAACCAGCATCACCTCGTCACGCACACGCTCTTGGATGTTCAGTGTGGAACGAAGGTGTGGACTGTGCTGAAGGAGCTGCACGCCCCAACCTCCGTTGTTGCAACGTTGATGTTGGAGAGGGAGCTGTCCGCGCTGCGCTTGAGCGAGGGAGAGCCGGTGCAGACTGTCCTGGACAAAACGCGTGTCGTCTACACGAAGCTGGCGACCGCGAAAATCACCTATCCGGAGCAGACCAAGTTTTTTAAGATGCTCTCACTGATGCTGGAAACGTGTCTTCAATTCACAAGGGGGTCGAGCCTGCCGCAAAACCAGAACTTGTGGACGCTTGAGTGGGTGCGGAAAAATATTCGGGAGGAGGACTTCCGTCGCCGCCAACAGAGGGGTGGAGACGACGGCAGCAGCGGCTATGAGATGCAAGGGAACCGACGTGACAGAGGACGTGGCTTTGGTGGTTCTGGACGTGGTGCAAAGAAGGACGACGACGACCAACGTGGAGATGCCGATTGGGGTCGCGATGGGAAATCTGGACGCGGTGGCACATTGGGTGCTGGAGGCACATTGGGTGCTGGTGGCAAGATGAAACGGAGATGCTATATTGTGAAAAGGAGGGGCATCACTGGTTATAAAAAAATCGAAGGATGGACCCCCACAAATGCCATCAGGATGGCGGCGTGCGGAGCAACCAGAAAAGCCGCGCAAACATGGTAGCAGATTCGTTCGATGACAACCACAAAGACAAAGGCGGTGCTGAGAAGAAAAAGGAGTGCGCCGCATGCCATTTCTTCCATGCTGGAAACAAGGGAGAGCAAAGAAACAGTTCTGCCAAGGTAGGAGAAAAGCTGCACCCCTGGACTTTTGGGTGTTGGACATGGACGCTGCATGGACGATGACGCCGCGCAAGGACCTGCTAGACGACCAATTTCTGAGGTATGCTCTGCGTCTGGACATCCATTGAAGGTGGCTGGTACGGGACGAGCTGTCTTTAAGGGAGCGGATGGCAAGCCGGTGGTGCTGTACCAATCTCTGAGGTATTCTATTCGTCCCCAACCTCAATGCCAACCTGATCTCCCTGCGTAGCTTGCCAAGGCAAGGGTGAGTATTAGCACGGATGGGGCATGCAGTTATAAGGGGCAGCTGGGCAATCGGGTGCTTTGACAACTAAAAAATCTGTTTGCTCTCAAATTCACACATTTCTTCTTCCATAGCATGGCTGGCATGAGCAAGAAGCCGGTCCGGATTGACTTGGTAGGGCTGCTACCGGTTCAGGGGCACAAGGGGGAGCGGTATTTTCTCACGATTGAGGATGATTGGAACATAATCATATGGGCATATTTGCTGGAGAAGAAGGACCACGCTGCCTCCATGGTGCAATATGATTGGCTGCCATTCGTAGAGAAGCAATCTGAGTCTGTGCTGAGGCGGATTAGGACAGACCTAGGGTGGTGAGTTTCTTGGAGCTGAGATGACGTCTTGGTTTGAGAAGCGAGGCATCCAAAGGGAGCTGACTATGGTTTACACCCGTGAATCCAACGGTGTAGCAGAACGGGCGAACCAGACACTTTTGGAGACAGGTAGGATGTTGCTAATGGAATATGGTTTGGGGAACCCCATGTGGCCCCACGCTATCCGGCACAGTACTGTCGCTAGGAAAAAGGCCCTCTCTAAGTTTGGGGATGACTTCGGGGTGCCGTTGGAGAGGTGGCTTGGGAGGAAGTCGCCGGTAGTTATGTTGAGGATGTTCAGTTGCATGGCAGTTGCCCACATCCCCAAGAAGCACCGAAGTAAGTTGGGGGCGAGTTCAATCTGGTGTGTACATTTGGGGCTGGCTGCTGAGAGCATTTGATGGCTGCTGTGGGAACCACGCAAAGGTGTGTTGTTTGACAACAGGGATATGAATTTTGTTGAGTGACTGATGTATGGGGTCTGGGAGAAACAGCCAAAGGCCTATGTCTCACAAGAGATAGAGCAGATCACCATGCAACTGGACCTGACTCCTACTGTATGGGAGGAGGGAGATGAGGCATCTGTAGAAGGTGGTGTTTGAGAGTGAGTACAACAGGCACCTTCTGGGGGAGATGGTGTAGAGGCTAGTGGTAGCACTAGTGGAGCTGCTGAATCTGAGGGTGGAGAGCAGCAGTAGGGCAAAGCTAGGGCTCCTAAACTACCACCAAGGAGGGAGCCAAAGGGTGTTCTTATGAGGGGATGGGAGACACCTGTCTCCAGGCCAGGACGTACTCGTATGGCCACTAGGAAGCTGATTGCAAGTGGGCGCTGAGGATCAAGACCGAAGACAAGGGGTTTTAGTAGAAGGAGAAGCAAGACCGCTGAGATCTTTGTGGCTTGAAGCAGGCGCCGCGCTGCTGGTACCAGAAGTTGGCAGCTGCTTTAGAGAAGATGGAATTCAGGACCAGCAGCTGTGATGAGAGCCTCTTTCTCCTGGAGATGTTTCTGGTCTACGTGGACGACATTCTTCAGCAGCAGCATGAAGGAGATCTAGAATGTGAAGCATCAGCTGATGGAGAACATCAAGTGCAAGACCCTTGGGGAGGTAAAGTATTACCTTGGATGCATGTGTAGAGGGATATGAATCACAGTTGGTTGAAGCTGCACCAGGAAATGTTCATCAAGTAGCTGGGGGGGATCTATAGGATTGAGAATGAGCGCAAGGTTGGAACTCCCCTTCCAGCTTAGTTGAAGCTTGTGAAGGCTGCTAAGGATGAAGGGGTTGAAATAGAGGAGGAGCAGCATTTTCAGCCTCTTGTATACAGAGCAGTTCACACAAGGCCCGACATCTCGGTTGGGCAGCTTGTCAGGGTCCGTCATGAGAAGCAGGTGGATGCATCTGAACGCATCGTGAAGTACCTGAATTTATACCCTAGCCTTGGAGTTCAATACTCAGCATCTGCGCAGTGAAAGCAGAAGGGGGTTGAGGTGCTGAAGAAGAAGGAGAGGCTTGGAGAAGGCTAACTATTTCTCACTTTTTTTACCAACGCTACATGAGCTTCAGAGAAAGATCATCCTCATCTGTGGGAGGATATATCTGCCTGGTTCGGGGAGGACCTGTTACGTGGAGGTCCGAGAAGCAGACGGAGACGGTATTCTCCTCTGTGGAATCTGAGTATATGGCGATGTTCCATGGGGTGGAGGTGATTTTGCTGAGGAGGCTGTTAGAGTAGATTGACCAATAGCGGAAAGTTGCTACACCTCTTTTTTGTAATAGCAAGGGGGCTCTTGGGATGGCCAGGAACGTTGTGCTTCACGAGCTAAAAAAGCACATGGGTATCAAGTGGCACTGGCTGCGCAAGGAGGTGAAGAGTGGGACGGTGAATCTGGTCTATATCAAGACTCACCAGCAGACTTCTTCACCAAAAGGCTTGCGGATAAGCCTCGTTGGCATTATGCGTGCATGAATGGAATGAGCATGAACTAGCATGGAATAATGGGGATACAACCGGCAGGCAGAGGGAAGTCTTTTGGGTGCAAATTCACATTGCACAACATCCTGCTTTCTGTTTGTATGAATATGCGTGTGCGAATGCATTTACATATGAATGGAATGTTTGTGTGTTTATTTTGTTTCGCAATTCTCGTTTGAAGCATTTGCAGGTACTCGCGCAATGTGCGTTTCGGCACAACGTTGTACACGCTATGAAAAGTGCAAGCAGAAAGGACGAGCTTGCAAAACAACCCAAGATAGAAGCTCTGCAGTTCAGTTGATTTGATTTGAATATGCAGATTTGGTTCTATCCAACTCAAAAATGTAATGTTTTGTTTGGCTAACCATGATGTAGCAAAGCAGTCACTATAGGGGTACTATTAGGTGGAGGTTGGATACTTTTTGTCTGTATCTGCATGCTACAGGGCCAGGGGTAACTATGAGAACCAGAAATTATGGTTGGGCAAGAAGAAAACAGGTTCTGTTTTTAGGACTTGAACGTGGTTGTTGTTTTTCAAGGTTGGAAAAACAGAACCAGAGGTTGTTTACTCTACGACCTGCTGTTTTGCCCAGCCAGGGTGGTTCTGTTGCTTGGAATTATTTAGAATCATACCTGCTAGCTTTATCTATTTATTCCTTCTCTGTTTGCACATTGTCAGAATAATTCAAGCAAAGTTCTTCCTTGCTGGAATTTCGTTTTCTATGCGGTTCGAATCGGAATGTTACCGAGTCAACGCAAGTACGCTAGTACTACAACACTATGCAAACACTATCTGAGCCATAACTATGCAATAGCATATCTTATAGTGAGGCAACTTGGCTCATTTGAAACCTCTTGGAGTGAGCTTCGATATAGCAAATTATCAGCTTAATCCAATCGAAGGTCCTCATGATACATTATGCTGTTTTGACTAAGTCCTTCTTGATCCCTCTCTATAAAAACTCGGGCACAAGGATAGGGGCTGGTCTTGTACCAGGCACTCAAGGATCCTTGAAGGTGACCTCGAGGAGATGTTTTAAGTTTGATTATGTCTTAATAGCCTGAGTTTATTAGGCCCTTACACAAATATCAGCCTCCCACTGGCTGGGCCTCCACGTATCTTCGTCCTCGGTAGCAGCTGTCAGTTCGGTATACACTGTTGGTGTAAGGGCATAATAAGCTCAAGCTATTAAGACTTAATCAAACTTAAAACCTCTCCTCGGGGTCACCTCCAAGGGTCCTTGGGTGCCTGGTACAAGACCAGCCCCTATCCTCAGGTCCGAGTTTGTAGAGAGAGGGATCAAGAGGGACTTAGTCAAAACAGCAAGAGTACCTTGAACGTCGCACAGCGTATCGTGCAGACCGACGATCGGATTAAGCTGAGAATTTCCTATATCGAAGCTCGCTCCAAGAGCTTTAAAATGAACCAAGTTGCCTCGCGAAAAGTTCTGCCATTACGAAGTTATGGCTCAGACAGCGTTTGCCTAGTGTTGGAGTGCTAGCGTACTAGCGTTGACTCGGGTAGCATTCCGCCGTCGCACCGCGTAGAAACCAAATTCCAGGAAGGGAGGAATTCGCTCGAATCAAATTGACTATATTCAAGTACAAACAGAGAAGGAATAAATAGCTCTAGCTAGCAAGGACCTTGGGAATCAATCTGGGAACAACTAGGGATGATCCCAAATAATTACAAGCAACAGAATCAACCTGGCTAGACAAAACAGCAGGTGGTAGGTTGGTAAACAACCTCTGGTTCTGTTTTTCCAACCTGGGAAAACAACAACCAGGTTCAGATCCTAAAAACAGAACCTGATTTGTCTTTGCCCAACCAGCCTAATGCTGGTTCCGCTGGTTTCTCCTGGCCCTGTAGCATGCAGATACAGACAAACAACATCCAACCTTCACCTAAATTGTACCTCTATAGTGCTTGCCTGCTACATTATAGTCAACCAAACAAAATAGTACAATTTCGAGTTGGATAGAACTGAATCTGCGCAATCAAGTAAGTTGAACCGCAAAGCTTCCATCTTGGGTTCCTTTGCGAGCTCGTCCTTTCTGCTTGTACTGTTCATAGCGCGTACGATGTTGTGCCGAAGCGCACATTGCGCGAGTACCTGCAAATGCATCAAGTGAAAATTGCGAAAGAAAACAAACACACGAACACTCCATCCATACCCAAATGCATTCGCACACGCATACTCGTACAAACAGATGGCTGGATGCCGTGCAATGTGAATTTGCACAAAACATATTCAGCGTGTGTTGTTTCGCCCTCCCCGGCCCACATCTCGCGTTATTCCTCTTCTAGCCCGTCCAGTGCAATCCCGGCTTCAGGAGCAGCTCCAGCAGCTGCTTCCACAGCTTCAGCCGCCTCTGTATGAACAGCCTCAGCCACTGCAGCATCAGCAGCCTCAACCACCGCAACAACAGCAGCATCAGCTACTATAGCAGCAGCATGATCAGGTTCCGCAGTATCAGCAGCCCCAACCACTGACAGTCTCTGTTCCTCCGTCGCCTCCTCCGACCTCACCACCACCGCAGGCCGCGAGTTCATACCCTCGGCTGTTCTTTTGTAGTCGTCAAGTGTCAATTCGGTGAGAGCTGTTGCCGCCAACTGCCCGTAAAACTTCTCGCCCTAAGGCTCCAGATGTGCGTTCGAGTCAATGGGGCAAGTACATTCCATTCGCGCGACTTCTTTGAGCTTAGCGGTGCATAATGCATATGGGTTCTTGCTTGGAGCTCTTATCGACAGTTCTCGACCAATCCTATACGTAAATGACTCACCAGGTTGTTGTGGTCGAGCGGATGTTGCCGTTAGAGCAGTCAGCTGCGGTAACGGCAGCAACGAAATTGCCACATTTGCTCCTGCAGATTGGACTTGTGCCGAACTCTCCTAGTGCAACATGTTGGATGCAAATTCATTTTGCATGACGTCCTGCCGACTATTTGTACGGGTATCCATGTCCGAATGCATTTCGGTGTGAATGGAATGTTTGTGAGTTTGTTTGCTTTCTCAAATTTTGCTTGATGCATTTGCAGGTACTCGTGTTGGGTGCAAAGTCACATTGCACGACATCCTGACGTGTGTTTGTACGAGTAAGCGTGTGCGAATGCATTTGGGTGTGAATAGAATGTTTGTGTGTTTGTTTGCATTCACATTTTTTGCAATTTTCAATTCGGCACAACATTGTACGCGCTATGAACAGTGCAAGCAGAAAAGTCGAGCTCGCAAAGGAACCTAGGATTGAAGCTCTGCGGTTCGGTTGAATTGATAGTTGGGGTTGTCGGAGTGGCCTTAGTGGGAGTCGTCCTGGAGTGAGTAGTTCGGCAGCTACTTGTAGTGCCCAGATGCAGCCTCAGCGTTGTCTGCGAGTGGTCCTTTCGTCCTAGCAGCTTCGTGAGTTGTACGCTCAGCATGACGGGTCACGGGGTACTGCTTGCTGTCCGTACGTCATTCGCACTGGTGCTCGGACTGGTCAGCCTTGCGGGACGTTTGGTCACGCAGAGTCCCACTGCTTCGCCCGTCTGAGCGACGCCTAGCGTACGGAGTTTGACGACGCGGCTGGGCTCCCCGACTGGGTGGAGCTGCTTTGGCTACGGGTAGATATCTATACTCTTGACTATGATGCTATCCTCACTGCCATGTATGCACTACCTACTAGTGATGAGGGTGATTGTTACCTGTCTGTTCCGCCTGACCCGGGCATTGAGGCTGCTGCTCTAGGTGCTGGTGAGGCTGCTGCTCTAGGTGCTAGTGCGTCTGCTGCCCCAGGTGCTGGTGAGTCTGCTCTCTCAGGTACTACGTCGGCTCAGGCCTTACACACCTTCACCCTTGACTCGGGTGCTTCCCGCTCCTTCTTTCGAGACCGCACCATGCTTACGCCACTTAGTCGGCCGGTTGCGGTCTCCCTGGCGGACCCCTCTGGGGGTCCTGTCCTTGCTAGCTTCTCCACTGTCTTACCATGCCCGGCAGCCCCCTCTGGCACCCTGTCAGGTCTCTACCTCCCCTCGTTCTCTACGAACTTGGTGAGTGGAGCTGATCTACAGGATAGGGGGGTTGACCAGTTCACTCCTGCGAGTCAGCGGGTGACCCACTGCACGTGTGCTCGGACAAGCCGACACTTGGCCACGTTCACCCGTCGGCCGGGGTTGAGCCTGTACACACTTAATACTGAGTCTCCTACGGGTACTGAGTTTGGTCAGGTAGCTGCGTCGAGTCAGGTGTTTGCTGCAGCGTCCAGGTCTGGTCCTGAGTCTGCTCCCTGCTCGTGTCGTCTCCTGGCCCACCAGACTCTCCTTTGGCACCACCGCCTTGGTCACCCCTCCCTGCCTCGTCTCCGAGGCATGGCCTCCCGTGTCCTTGTCTCTGGTCTCCTCCGGTCTCTCCCTCCCCTACCTCCGGGGCCGGCCCCTACCTGCGTCCCCTGCGTCGAGAGGCCCCTCACTCCTCCGAGTTTCCTCCGACAGAGGCTCCTCTGCAGACTCTCCACATGGACGTGTGGGGTCCTGCCCGCGTCCGTGGCCAGGGGCACGAGCGTTACTTCCTATTGGTGGTTGACGACTACTCCCGTTACACCATAGTCTTCCCCTTGCGTAGCAAGGGTGACGTCACTGAGGTGTTGATCGACTAGATCCGCGCAGCTCGTCTCCAGCTTAGAGAGAGTTTCGACTCGGACTTTCCTGTTCTCCGTCTGCACTCTGACAGAGGCGGGGAGTTTTCCTCTGCCCGTCTGGGAGCCTTCTTTCGAGCACAAGGCATCCGCGAGACCTTCACGCTTCTGGCCTCTCCACAGCAAAATGGGATTGCTGAGCGCCGCATTGGCATGGTCATGGACGTCGCTCGTACGTCCATGATCCATGCCGCTGCCCCCCATTTTCTGTGGACGTTTGCAGTTCAGTACGCGGCGCATCAGCTCAACCTTCAGCCCCGGGTCTCCTTGCCAGAGACCTCCCCCACCTTGCGGTGGACAGGGAAGGTTGGCGATGCGTCTTGCGTTTCGGGTCTGGGGATCTCGGGCGTTTGTCCATGTGCTGAGCCTGGAGGTGCTGAGCCTGAGGGTGCTGAGTCTGGGGGTGCTGAGCCTGGGGGTGCTGAGCCTGGGGGTGTTGAGCCTAGGGGTGCTGAGCCTGGGGGTGTGGAGCCTGGGGGTGCTGGACCTGCTTGTGTGGCCTCTCGCGGTGCTTCGTCGAGGCAGGAGCCACTCTCTCCGCAGGAGCTGCGCGAGTGGTTTGCCCGGCGCTAGAGCCGTGCTGCTGGAGCTGGAGGCACTACTGTTGCTGCTAGTCCCGGAGGTACTTGTACTGGCGGTGCTGGAGCTGCTGGGACTGGGGGTGCTGCTGGGGCTGCTGGAGTTGGTCCTGCTGGTGGTACTGCTGGAGCTACTCGAGCTACTGGAGCTGCCGGTCCTGCTGGAGTTGGTGCTGCTTGAGCTGGAGCTGCTGGAGCTGGAGCTGCTGGGGGTGTTGGCGCTGGTGGTTCTGCTAGCACTGGTGCGTCTAAGGGTGATGGGGTTGGCGCTGTTGGAGCTCAAGGTCCTACTGGTACTGGTGCTGCCGCTGGGGGTACTGGTGCTGTCCCTGCTAGTTCTGGAGGCGCTGCGCGGCCGTTGCCGTACTTCGTTCCACTCCTTGAGCAGGTTCTTGGTCTCCTACCCTCTACTGGTCCTGCTCCTCCCTTAGAGTGTCCACAGCCTGTCCAGTCGCAGTCCCAGTTACAGCCCGCCTCCCCCCTGCCTGCTCCTTCTCCCTACAGTGGTCCTACAGGAGGTCTTGATGAGCGTCGTGAGCCTGCGTCTCGTCCTGCGTCGCCTGTTCGTGCTGCTCGCACTAGTCGTCGTGCTCCGCGTCCGCGTCCTCTTGCGGTCCCAGGCACACACCAGATGGCACTTGCGTCCTTCCACTACTCCTCTGCGTGTCCCGTTGCCGTCTCCTTCACAGTCCTCTCTTCCTGTCCTTACTGACACGGAGTCTGACTCTCTTCGTGCTGCCAGTCCTACTGTCATGCGTCTCCTGGCTACTGTTGTCACTGACCCTTCCTTTGAGTCCACTACTTGCGTCTGCCCTAGTTGCTGAGCTTGTCGACTTTGCTGCTCGCTGTCGTCTAGACTACGCAGCTAGTCTTGTTGCTGAGTCTGAGTCTGTCTGTCCTCCGTCTGTCGGGGGTGAGTGTGCTCTTAGCACAGACGTCCTTGATGACAGGCAGGAGGAGTTCCAGTGTTTTGCTGCAGCTTTGCCTCATCTCGTGTCCACGCTGATTGCCCCTAGAGGGAGACCCGGATGCACCAGACATCCCGACTCCTCGATCGTATGCTGAGGCGATCGAGGGTCCCTACTCCTCACAGTGGCAGTCAGCCATGGACGCAGAGATGGCTTCCTTGAAGTCCAGAGGCACCTACATCGACGAGGTTCCCCCACTTGGAGCAAACATCGTAAGTGGCATGTGGATTTTCAGGGTGAAGCGGCCGTCGGGTTCTCCGCCTGTCTTCAAGGCGCGTTATGTGGCTCGAGGCTTCAGCCAGCGGCAGGGAGTTGACTACTTTCAGACCTTCTCTCCCACCCCGAAGATGACCACTCTTCGGGTGCTGCTGCACATAGCTGATCAGCGCGACTACGAGCTTCACTCTCTTGACTTCAGCACAGCTTTCATATAGGGCAGCCTGCACGAGGAGATCTGGCTGCGCCGCCCTCCTGGCTTCACTTGGTCGTTTCCTCCTGGTACCCAGTGGAGCCTCCGGCGGCCAGTCTACGGTCTCCGCCAGGCGCCCCGTGAAGTGGCACGACACACTGAGGACTACACTTGCGGCTCTTGGGTTTGCTCCTTCTACTACTGACCCGTCGCTGTTTCTACGCACCGACACCTCTTTGCCGCCGTTCTACATCCTCGTGTACGTCGACCACTTGGTCTTTGCTACTGCTGACACTGCTGGACTCGCCCACGGGAAGTCCGAGCTGCAGAAGAGACACACGTGCACAGACCTGGGTGAACTACGCAGCTACCTTGGCTTGCAGATCACCTGGGACAGAGCACAAGCGCACCATTACCCTGACTCAGTCACACATGGTGCAGCAGGTCCTTCAGCGCTTCGACTTCACGTACTCCTCGCCTCACGCCACTCCTCTGTCTACTCGCCACTCGCTCTCAGCTCTGCCTTCGGATGAGTCCGTAGAGCCGAGTGGCCCGTACCTAGAGCTTGTTGGCTGCCTCATGTACCTGATGACCTGCACACGACCTGACCTTGCATACCCTCTTAGCATCTTGGCACGCTATGTTGCTCGTGGGAGACACCGACCAGAGCACATGGCTGCAACGAAGAGGGTGTTGCGCTACTTGTGCAGTACGTAGGGCATGGGGCTAGTGCTTGGAGGGCGACGTCGAGTGGTCCTCACAGGTCACGCTGACGCTTCTTGGGCTGACGAACCAGGCTACGCAGCGGTCGTCACAGGGTTACACCTTCAGCCTTGGCTCCGGCTCTGTTTCGTGGCGGTCTACCCGCTCGTCTTCTGTTCTCGGCTCCAGCTGTGAGGCTGAGATCTATGCTGGGGCCATGGCTGCACAGGAGCTATGCTGGCTTACCTACCTGCTGACTGACCTAGGAGAGCCGCCTCGTTCTCCTCCAGTTTGTACGTAGACAACAAGGCCATGCTGGCCTTGTGTCAGGAGCACAGACTGGAGCACAGAACGAAGCACATTGCTCTCCGCTACTTCCTTGCTCGTGAGCTGCAGCAGCGTGGTCATCTGCGCCTTGCTTACGTGGCCTCTGAGGCCAACACTGCTGATATCTTTACCAAGGCACTTCGGCCTGGTGATCATCAGCGCTTCTGTATGATGTTAGGTCTTGTGCCTACTTGGCCTCACTTGCTCACTTCTTGACCTTGCTTGTACTGTGATCTTTCTATACCTGCACTTGCTTGTTTACCTTTATATATGATCTTGCATGTGAACTGGCCTTTTGGCCTTGCTCTTGTGCTCGGATTGTGTGGTGACGTTGTGATCCACCCTGAGCTTGCTTTGCTTTGCTTGACTGGTCTTGTGACCTCTTGTTCTCCCCCACTTTGCCTATAGGGGTGTGTCAAACTCATATGCTATAGTCTGTGTAGGCTGTAGTGGGGTAGACATTATGGGGTACAACACTTCTAGGTTTTCCTACTTGTACCCACCTGCTTGCTAGTTCATTCATTCCTCATTTCTTTACAGACACAAGGCAAGTAACCCGGGTGTTACTAGAAGATTCCGCGGATCGCGAAGCGTCCCGAACGGGTCTTTCTCGAATTTGGTAGAAGGCAATTCGGTGGCAACAGAAAATCCTAGAATTCGGTGAACTCAACCTAGTTCGGTGCCTGTAGGTAAATATAGTAAAAACCAATGATCCTAGGAAATCAAGCAGAAGCATGCAAGATAAAATGTAGCAAAGCTAGATAATGAATAATAAAGCGGAATCAAACAACTAAAGTCTAGCAAAGCCGTCATACTTTCACAGACTTAGTGGGGCCACTGCCGGTTCAAGGGCACAAGGACACCGGTACCTCCTACCATACTGGATCGTTGGAGCACGCTCATATAGGCATCTCCGCTGAAACAGAATGACTACGCTGCCACGATTGGCTGCCGTTCATGGAAAAGCAAGCACTGTGTGTGGTGAAGCGGATTAGGATCCAGATGGTGAGTTCCTTGGAATTGAGATGACCGCTTGCCTTAAGAAGCAGGGCATTCAGAGGGAGCTGACCATAACTTACACCTCACAGTCCAACGGTATAGCCGAATGGGCGAACTGGACAAATCTCAAGAAAGCAAGGGCGCTGCTCATAGAATCTAGGTTGGGAATCTATGTGGCCCCAAGCTGTCCACCTCGCTACCGTGGCTAGGAACAGGGTGCTTATTAAGGTTGGGGATAACTAGTGGGTACCGTTGGAGAGGTGGCTTGGGAGGAAGCCGCCAAAGGACATGCTGAGGGTGTTCGTTTGCATGGCAGTCGTCCACGTCCCCAAGAAGTATCGAAGTAAGTTGGGGGCGAGTGCAATCTGGTGTGTGTGCAATTGGGGCTGGCTGCAAAAGCAAGGGATGGCTGCTGAGGGAACCATCCAAAGGTGTCATGTTCGACAGCAGGGATGTGAAAACCCTATATTAGGTTTGGATAAATTTTGGTTTGCTTGGACTTTGCGCAAAATAATCCGAAGCCAATTTGGACCGATGATTGGAGTCATTTGATGGGAGTTTCAATACTCATTAAGGTCTGGCTTGGGTCAAATTCTGTTTTGGCACACCAGCTTTTCCATATGATATTCTGGTGCAATCCGTTTTGGTGCAGTTTCGGATCCATATTTTAAAACACAAATTCAGTTTTTGCTGAAAATTGTATATTCCGCTTTTGTTAATATTCAATAATTTGCATGCGAAGATAAGATTGATTCTTTCAATTTACATCAAACATTTTTCACCACACAGAAACAAGAAGGGTCTAGCACCAGGTCAAATTGCATATGCAATGCGACCGCCCTACAAGCGCCTGGTGGGCAAGAACGACCTCTCCAAGGTCGCCATGGTAGATGAGGAACTTGTTGGGGAAGATGAACGTCCCCTGAGCTGGATTGTGCTGGATCGTGCGCTCCACGGCTGCAAAGTGGACCAGCTGGCAGACCTTTTTAGCACCACTCTATGTAGTGCGGCCTGTTTTGATCTGCCTGGCTACTAAATTGCTTGAGACGCTTATCCTGTAGAAGGGGCACTCGATCTGCAGAGTCATCTAGGGTTTGGGGGGGAGGGGGGGGGGGGGGGGGGGGTGTGGAAGGGTGAAATAGTTCTAGCTAGGAAGGACCTTGGGAATAAACCTGGGAACAACCAGGGATGATCCCAAATAATTCCAAGAAACATAGCCAACCTGGCTGGGCAAAACAGCAGGTGGTAGGTTGGTAAACAACCTCTGGTTCTGTTTTCCAACCTGGGAAAACAACAACCAGGTTCAGATCCTAAAAACAGAACCTGATTTGTCTTTGCCCAACTAGCCAAATGCTGGTTCCGCTGGTTTCCCCTGGCCCTGTAGCATGCAGATATAGACAAACAACATCCAACCTTCACCTAAATTGTACCCCTATAGTGCCTGCCCTGCTACACTATAGTCAACCAAACAAAACAGTACAATTTCAAGTTGGATAGAACTGAATCTGTGCAATCAATTCAACCGAACCGCAAAGCTTCCATCTTGGGTTCCTTTGCAAGCTCGTCCTTTCTGCTTGTACAATTCATAGCGCGTACAATGTTGTGCCAAAGCGCATATTGCGCGAGTACCTGCAAATGCTTCAAGCAAAAATTGCGAAAGCAAACAAATACACGAACATTCCATTCACACCCAAATGCATTCGCACACGCATACTCGTACAAACAGACGGCAGGATGTCGTGCAATGTGAATTTGCACCCAACACACTCCCCCTCAGCCTGCCAGATGCATCCCCATTATTCCATTCTAGTTCATGCTCATTCCACTCATGCGCACACAACGCCAATGAGGCTCATCCGCAAGCCTCTTGGTGAGGAAGTCTGCTGGCTGCTGGTGAGTCTTGATGTAGATCGGATTCACCGTCCCCCTCTTCACCTCCTTATGCAGCTAGTGCCACTTGATACTCATGTGCTTGTTAACTAACATGTCTGCCCCCAACTACGCAGATGTATCCTCCCACAGATGAGGAATCCTCCTTCTCAGAGGCCCACGTAGCATCGGTAAAGCAACTGAGAAAGAGCTTGCCTTCTCCAAGCCTCTCCCCCTTCTCTTTCAGCACCTCAACCCCTTTCTGCTTCACCTGTGCAGATGCGGAGTATTGAACTCAAATGCTTGGGTGAGAGTTCAGATACTTCACCACATGCTCAGCTGCATCCACCTGCTCCTCTTATGGATTCTGCACCACCCTAGCCTGCTGCCCAACCAAGAAAGAGATTGCAGGGATAGCAGTCCAGTCCGCTAACCAACTGGGCTAAAACAGGCATGTTTCTTTGGTGGGTCAGCACACCCATAGCCCCCCAGGACGACACCTGTAGCCCTTGGGGAGACCAGTTCAGGTCATTCTAGTGTCCACTTCCAACACTCCCCTCACAGGGAGGGCCCACCACTTGGGCACGGGAAGTCGCCAATAGCAGAAATCGAACCCCGGTCCTCCACGCTGACCGCACCATGCGGAGATAACTGCTACAACGGGAGCTAGACTACGGGCTAGGCACGGATGCTCGTCTGATCTCTACGTTCGTTGGACCTTGATCGTTTTCCTAGTGCACACACTGCTTGCTAGTTCACGGGGCAAGAGTTTCACTAGAGAAAAGTTGACAACAATTATTGCAACAACATTGGCATCACAGACTACATCAGAGCTAGCAAGGCTGTTGGTCGACCTCCAGTGCAGCATGGTCGACCGCACTCCAGCGCAGCAGCGCTCGCACCGCTCCAACGTTGCAGAGTAGCGGTTCGCCAGCGTTGCAAGTCCACGATGTACCAACGCTGCAGCAAGTCGGCTGCACAGCGTTGCACCCGCAGGACAACGGTGCACTTGCTTCGCAGGTGCGCGCAGCTGGTTGGCGCTCCACGCCTTGTCACGAGCACAGTTTAGACGCCTGGCAGACTCCACGCCAGCGACTGCGCCAACCTGCTATGTCGACCTCGGGATACCACCCCCGAGGTCGGCTTCAAAGACTCCTCCCCGGCGACACTCTCGCACGTCGCCCGGGTATCCCGGTCGACCGGGCAACCACGCCAGGTCGACCAGCGCAGTCCGTAGCCGGCCACCAATGCCAGGCGTCCCCAGTCCGGCGTCCAGGCGCCCAGGACGCCGTGCACACCTCCAGAGCGGCCTCCAGCCTCCCAAGACGCCGATCAAACGCCCAGGGCGGCGTCCCAGGCTCCTAGGACGCCGTGGAGATGCCTAGGTCGGCGTCTGGCCTTTCAGGACGCCGTGCAAACACCCAAGACGTCGACCAGGCGCCCGGGTAGTAGTGCCGACGCCCAGGTCGGCGTCCAGCTTCCAAGGACGCCGTCCAAGCGTCCAAGACGCCAACCAGGCGTCCAGGACGGCGTCCTCCTGCTCGGCGTCCTCCTGCTCGGCGCTCTCCAGCCAGGCGCCCTCCAGCTCAGCGCCCTTGCTGTGGCCCCCGTGCCCACTGCTGCAGGCCGGCTGCTCCCCTCACACCCAACCACAAAGTCGGCTCCGCCCAAGCGAGGACGGGGCAAAACAACACTCCCGTTGACAGAGATGTCGGGCCTTGTATGAACTGCTGCATACAAGAGGCTGCCCACCAAGGACTGAAATTGTTGCTGCTCCTCGGCTTCAACCCCTTCATCCTCTGCAGCTTTCACAAGCTTGAAATCTGCTGGCAGGGGAGTTGCAACTTTGCGCTCATTCTCAATCCCGTACTTGTCCCCCAGCTCCTTGATGAACTTCTCCTGGTGCAGCTTCAACCACCTGTGATCCAGATCCCTCTCCATGTGCATCCCGAGGTAGTAGTTTACCTCCCCAAGGTTCTTGCACTTGAAGTTCTCCATCAACTGCTGCTGCACCTTCTGGATCTCCTTCATGCTGCTGCTAAAGAGAAGAATGTCATCCACATAGACCAGAAACAGCACCAGCTTCTCCCCCTCCCCCTTGAGAAAGAGGCTCTCATCACAGCTGCTGGTCCTGAATCCCATCTCCTCTAAAACAACTGCCAACTTCTGGTACCAGCAGCGTGGCGCCTGCTTCACACCGTAGATGGACTATTTCAACTTGCACACCTTGCCTGTACCATCCTCATACCCAGGCTGCTGCGTCATGTACACATCCTCCTCTAAAATTCCTTTGAGGAATGCCGTTGATATATCCATCTGAATGATGAATTTCCCACAAACGGTTGCATCTGCCAACAAGACACGGAGGGTAGGGGGTTTGGCAGTGGGAGCAAAGATCTCATTCAAGTCCCGCTTCTCCTTCTGCATAAACCCCTTAGCCACCAGCCTACTCTTGTAGATGGTGACCTGTCTCTTATCATCGGTCTTGATCCTTAGCACCCACTTGCACTGTACGGCTTTCTTCCCCTCAGGCAGCACCACCAGCTCCCATGTCCCCATTCTCTAGCAAGCTCTAGTACTCAGCATCCCTGGAAACCAGCCACTTCTCCCTATCTGGTCCAGCTAATGCCTCCTCCATGCTAGCTGGTTCCTCTGGTGCAGGGGCAAGAAAACAGTAGGCAGGTTCATCCTCCTCATCCGGGTCATAGCCATGCGGTAGAATCAGCAATGCATCCTATCTCCCAAGCTGCTGCTCTGCTACATCAGCTCCTGCAATCAGCTTCTTAGAAGCCATACGGGTACGTCCTGGCCTGGAGACGGGTGTTTCCCATCCCCTCATAACGACACCCTTCGGCATCTTAGTTTTCCCATGCTACTGCTCTTTTCCCTCTGATCCAGCAGCTCCACTAGTGCTACCGCTAGTCTCCACACCATTGTTTTCATCGGCAGGTGCCTCCTACACCTCTCCATCACCACCCTCTGCAGCTGCCTCCTCTCCCTCCTCCACACACTAGGAGTCAGGTCCAGCTGCATGGTGTTCTGCTCCATTTGCTGGGACACCCTGGCCTCCGGCTGTTTCTCCCAGCTCCCATACATCATGCCCTCAACAAACTTCACATCCCTGCTGTCAAACAACACACCCTTGGAAGGTTCCTACACCAGCCATCCCTTGCTCTCAGCAGCCAGCCCCAAATGCACACACCACATTGCATCCGCCCCCAACTTATTGCGGTAGGTCTTGGGGACGTGAGCGACTGCCATGCAACGGAACACGCTCAGCATGTCCACTGGCGGCTTCCTCCCAAGCCACCTCTCCAACGGCACCCACGACTCATCCCCAATCTTTGTGAGCACCCTGTTCCTAGTGACGGTAGCATGCCGAACAGCATGGGGCCACATCAAGTTGCCCAGCCCAGATTCTATGAGAAGCGCCCTACCTGTCTCCAGAATTGTCCGGTTCGCCCGTTCTGCTACACCGTTAGACTGTGGGGTGTAAGCCGTGGTCAGCTCCTTCTGGATGCCCTGCTTCTTGAGCCAGGCCGTCATCTCAGCTCCAAGGAACTCACCACCCCGATCTGTCCTAATCCACTTCACCACACACTTCGCTTGCTTCTTCACGAATGGCAGCCAATCTTCCCGTATCGTAGAGGCGGCATGGTCCTTTTGCTTCAGCGGATATGCCCACATAAGCCTGCTCTAATCATCCTCTATGGTCACAAAGTACCGCTCCCCCTTGTGCCCCTGAACCGGCAGCGGCCCCACCAAGTCCATGTGGACCAGCTGCAACGGCTTCTTGCTCCTGCCAGCCACACTATGGAAGGGGAAACGGGTAAACTTTGAGAGCAAACAAATTTCACAATTCTCATCAGGTGGCTGTCTGTTCACCTTCAGACCCTTAACGGCTCCATCTTTCTCTAAATGCTTCAACAAGGGCATTGCCACATGCCCCAAGCCTTGGTGTGCCGTTGCCCAATCCGTCTCCCCAGATCTGGCCGATACTTTCACACCAACCCCTCAAACGGCGTTGCACTCCCCCTGGGATGCAGCCCCTCTCCAGCCTGCCCCCCACCATGCCACGCCAACGCCGGCAGCTGCCACATGGATCTGTACTTGTCCGTGCTCTCGTGCAGATCCCAAAGCACCCAATTGCCCAGCTGCCCCTTGTAAGCGCGTGCCCCATCCGTGCTAGTGCTCACCCCAGCCTTGCCAAGCTTACGGAGGGAGATGAGGTTGGCCTTGAGTTCAAGAACGAGGAGAACGTCGTGCAGCACCACCGGCTTGCCATCCGCTCCCTTAAACGCAGCTCGTCCTGCACCAGCCACCTTCAGCGCGTGTCCAGAGGCGGAGCACACCTCGTTGATCGGTGCAGCGCGTACGTGGTCCAGCAGGTCCTTGCGTGATGTCATCGTCCAAGCAACGCCCGTGTCCAACACCCAATAATCCAGGGGGAGCAGCTCTGCTCCAACCTTGGAAGAGGTGTCTCCTTGCTCCCCCTGCTCTCCAATATGGAAGAATTGGCCCGCGGTGCGCTTCTTCTTCTTCTCCGCACCACCTTTGCTCTTCGGGTTGTTGTCGAACGAATCGGCGACCATGCTCGCGCCGTTTTTCTGGTTCCTCCGCGCGCCGCCATCCGGGTGACGATTCTGGGGGGTCCATCCATCGGGTTTCTTATAGCACAAAAATCAGGGGTGCCCCTCCTTCTCACAATACCAGCAACTCCCTTTCATTTTGCCACCAGCACCCGACTTGCCCCCACGTCCAGATTTCGCACCGCGACCCCAACCGGTACCTACTTGTTGGTCGTTGGAGTCGACATCCTTCTTTGCACCGCGACCAGCACCACCGAAGCCACGTCCTCTACCACGTTTGCTCCCTTGCATCCCATAGCCGCTGCTGCCGTCGTCTCCTCCCCTCAGTTGGCGGCGACGGAAGTCCTCCTCCAGAATCTTTGTCCGCACCCACTCGAGTGTCCACGAGCTCTGGTTCTGCAGCAGGCTCAATCCGCTCGTGAATTGAAGCCACGATTCAGGCAGCAGCGAGAGCATCTTCAAACACTTCGCGTAGGTGATACCCGCGGTCGCCAACTTCGCGTAGAGGTCGCGCATCTTGTCCAGGACATGTTGCACCGGCTCTCCCTCGCTCCGGCGCAACGCGGACAGCTCCCTCTCCAGCATCAACGTTGCAACAACGGAGGTTGGGGCGTGCAGCTCCTTCAACACGGTCCACGCCTTCAGACCGCACTCAACCTCCAGCAGCAGGTGCATGACGTGGTGACGCTGGCTCAGCTCCAAACTCTGTGACATCAAATAGTAGCCAGCCGAGGAGCGCTTGTCCCAGTCTTCCTGCAGCGTGGGGTCACTCGGTCTAGGCTCCTCCCCAATCATTAGTTTCAGCAATCCACTCTGACGGAAATAGAGTTGCATCTTCCAGGCCCAATCATCATAACCCTCACCGTTGAACTTCTTGACGGTGAAGTTCTTGAGCACCTCCTTGACCAGCGAGCCCTGGTTTGTTCGCGCTCCCCTTGGTGCCAGAACACCAGAATCTTGGATGCCGCTACGATCTTGGGCTGAAGATTCACCAGCTCCTGTCAAGGTGTTGCCCGCCATAGCTACCTATAACAAGGATCACTATAACGCAGCTCTGATACCAGCTTCTTGGTGTAAGGGCCTAATAATCTCAAGCTATTAAGACTTAATCAAACTTAAAACCTCTCCTCGGGGTCTTTGGGTGCCTGGTACAAGACCAGCCCCTATCCTCGGGTCCGAGTTTGTAGAGAGAGGAGTCAAGAATGACTTAGTCAAAACAGCAAGAGTACCTTGAACGTCGCGCAGCGTATCGTGCAGACCGTTGATTGGATTAAGCTGAGAATTTCCGATATCGAAGCTCGCTCCAAGAGCTTTAAAATGAACCAAGTTACTTTGCAAAAAGTTCTGCCATTACGAAGTTATGGCTCGGACAGCGTTTGCCTAGCGTTGGAGTGCTAGCGTTCTAGCGTTGACTCGGGTAGCATTCCGCCATTGCACTGCGTAGAAACGAAATTCTAGGAAGGGAGGAATTCGCTTGAATCAAATTGACTATATCCATGTACAAACAGAGAAGGAATAAATAGTTTTAGCTAGCAAGGACCTTGGGAATAAACCTGGGAACAACCAAGGATGATCCCAAATAATTCCAAGCAGCAGAGCCAACCTGGCTGGACAAAACAGCAGGTGGTAGGAGTGGTAAACAACCTCTGGTTCTGTTTTTCCAACCTGGGAAAGCAACAACCAGGTTCAGGTCCTAAAAAACAGAACATGTTTTGTCTTTGCCCAATGTGAGGATCTGGGATTGAGCTCAGAAAAGATGATTCAAATTGAATTGAATTGAATCGAATGTCCACCTGGGTACAACACGAGGCTATATATAGGCTCGACACAAGGCCCCGTAACCATGTGTTACGCGAAGGTTCCGCGGGCCGCGTAGCGTCCCGAACGGATCCTTACCGAATTCGGTAGAAGGCAATTCGGTGGCAACCGAAAAGCCAGAATTCGGTGCACACAACCTAGCTCGGTGCTATAACTATAATAAAATATAGGAAAGCACCTAGCCTAGGAAATCAAGCAATTCATGCATGCATATAATTATCCTATGCTAGAAATAGCATGATAAAGTAAAGGCAAGCAAGCATAGCTGGCATAAGCCGTCGTACTCTCACACGTCCCCCCCTCAAAGTTGGGTGGCGTGAGATACACCCTGCTTGACAAGATAGTCCTTGAGAGCACGGCGTGCGTTGCCCATATTAGCTTCTGCAACCCAACTGTCCTCAGTGGGGTCGTATCCCTTCCAGCGTATCAGGAACTCGAGAGTCTTGCCACCGCGGCGCCGATGAGAGAGAACGCGCTCGATCTCGTACTCGGGTTCATCCTGTATGAGAACAGGTGGTGGTGGCGGTAACTGCCGTCCCTAGAACTGTTGGTTGGGGTCCTTGTAGGGCTTCAGTAGCTGGACATGGAAAGCGTTGTGAAGCTTCCATGTATCTGGTAAGCGCAAGCGGAATGTAACTGGTGTCACCTGTTCCTCAACGAGAAAAGGACCACAGAAGCGAGGCCGGAGTTTGGATGGAAGGTGAGACAGGTTCAAGTTGCGCGTGTTAAGAAGCACCTGATCTCCGACTACTACTGAGTGATCACGTCGCTGACGATCGGCATACTGCTTCTGGGAGTTCTGCATCGTGGTGAGACGTCGCTGAGTCTTCTCCCATAGCTGCTGCATGGTGGTGACGAAGTCATGTGCGGCTTGGACGTGTGCCGGTGTAGTTGGCTGCTGTGGTGTGAGTGGTTCCCGTCTGTAACGCAGGAAGAAAGGAGTTTTCCCTGTGGCTGCATGTGATGCGTTGTTGTAAGCGAACTCTAGGGTTGGTAACTGTGTGTCCCAGTGGCTAACGTCGTCCTTGCAAGCTGTGCGCAGTAACTGTTCAACCACTTGATTGAGTCGCTCTGTCTGTCCGTCAGTCTGGGGGTGGTATGCTGAAGACATTGCAAGCTTTGTACCCAACAGTCCCATGAGCTCCTTCCAGAACTTACTCGTGAATTTGGGGTCTCTGTCTGAGATGAGTGTAGCGGGGATGCCGTGGATGGTGATGATGCGGTCGAAGAAGAGTCGAACAGTTGCTTCAGCTGTAGCTGTGGCGTTGGTCGGTATGAAGTGACCCATTTTGGAGAACTTATCGATCACCACGAGGATGGAATCATGTCCCCGTGAGGTCGAAGGAAGCCCTGTGATGAAGTCGAGGCTAACGACCTGCCATGGCTGCTCCGGTACTGGTAGAGGCTGAAATAACCCTGCTTTTTTCTGCTTGCTGCTCTTCATCCGCTGGCACTTGTCGCAAGAGGTGACGAACTGCTGCACGTCTGCTGCCATCCCGGGCCAGTAGTAATACTTTGCTATCCCTGCTAACGTCTTGTTGCTCCCGAAATGTCCCGCGTAAGGTACGTCGTGAAACTCCTCCAATAGGATCTGCCGTAGCGCGGCGTAATTCGGTACCCAAATCTTTCCTGAACCCTTTCTTACAGCTAAGTCTTTCTCCCACTGTAATAGCTTCTTGGTCTGTGTTGTAGCAATCTCTGCGTCCACGGAGTACCCATGTTGGAATAGACCCTTGAGCAGAGGGTTCATCCCGTCGAGCTGGATGCCTGCTACATGTCCGGGGCGGCTCAACGCGTCTGCCTTGTTGTGTAGCCCGGGCTTGTAGACGATGTCGTAGTGGAAGTGAGTTTCCAGGAAGTCCACCCACCGCACCTGTCGTCGTGAGAGTGTCGGCTGTGACTTCAGGTATTTGAGACTGCAGTGGTCAGTATATACTGTAGTCTTGGCTCCCTCTAGGTAACACCTCCACGCCTTGAAGGCTATGACTATCGCTAAGGCTTCCTTGTCGTGAATGGGGTAGTTTAGTTCTGCTCCGTGTAGCTTCTTACTGAGGTAGGCGATGGGCTGCAAACCGCGTCCGTGATCCTGCATCAGTACTGCTCCGACTGCTTGGTCACTAGCGTCTGCTTCCACCACGTAGTCCTTGTCTGGATCCGACAAGATGAGTACTGGCGCTGTAGTCACTGCTGTCTGTAGCTGCTCCATGGCTTGCTGATGAAGGGTATCCCATTTGTAGGGCGTATCCTTTTTCAGTAGGTCGGTTAGTGGCGCTGCTATCTTAGCGTACTGCGGCACGAACCTGCTGTAGTAGTTGGCGAAGCCTAGGAACTGCTGTAACTCCTTCACGTTCTCTGGTACTTTCCACTTCTTGACGGCTTCGATCTTCCGTGGGTCCACGTGTACGCCCTCGGCACTCACCATGTGCCCGAGAAACTGCACCTTCTTTAGGGCGAAGTCGCTCCTTCACAGCTTCACGTGGAACTTGTTTTTCCGCAGGATCTCGCACACCTTCCGCAGATGCTCCACGTGCTCCTTCATGTTCTTGGAGTAGATGAGAATGTCGTCCAGGTACACCACCACGCATTCGTCCAGCAGGGGTCATAAGATGTGATTCATCTCCGCCTGAAACGTTGCTGGTGCGTTGCAGAGTCCGAACGGCATCACCAAGTATTCGTAGGAGCCGTATCAAGTACGGAACGCTGTCTTGTGGACGGAGTTGTCTGCCATCTTGATCTGCCAGTAGCCCGATCGTAGGTCCAGTTTCGAAAATAATCTTGCTCCACGCAGTGGATCGAGTAGGTCGTCTATGCGCGGTATGGGATATTTGTTTTTTACTGTCTGTTTGTTCAGTGCGCGGTAGTCGATGCACATCCGTAGACTGCCGTCTGGTTTTGGAGTGAAGAGAACTGGTGCGCCGTAGGGAGAGGTGGATGGGCGGATCAGTTGTCTGTCCAGTAGATACTCTATCTGTTTTTTCATGTCTGTCAGTTGAGTCGGACTCAGTCGGTATGGTGCACGTGAGACGGGTTTCGCACCTGGTTCCTCCACGATCTCGTGCTCGTGGGTGCGTGCTGGAGGTACGCCCGCAGGTAGGTCGTCGGGCATTATATCCTTGTACTGCTCCAAGACCTCTTTCACTACTGCAGGTAGCTCGGAACTCGGCTTCTCCTCCTCTGCTGCTGCCATAACCAGTGCTAGGTAACCCGTGTTACTCTTGTTCACCGTCTGTTCGAACCGTGCCAGTGTCGTTTCAGGTATTTCCCCTGTATCCGTCCAGCTTCGCAGTGCTATCCGCTTCCCATTGTTGTAGATGCACACCTTGCTGTTGACCCAATCGATCTCGGGGTTGAAACGCTTCAAGAAATCTCGCCCCAAGATAAAATCTAATCCTTTGATGTTGGTGACTGGTAGCTTCGGCTTCCACCTCAACGCACCTATATGCAGTTGCAGTGATGCTTCGCCGTGGATAGGAAGCTTCGTACCGTCCACCATGGTTGCTGAAAACTGGGTCTCTTCCGCCTTCTCTCCAATTTTCTCCAATGCTCCGCGGTCACACACCGAGTGAGATGCACCGCTGTCCACCAGTGCCTGGAGGCGTCGCCCATTGCATAACACCTCGAGGAGTAGTGGTTTCTGCTGTGCTGAGTAGCCAAAGAGGGTCTCGTTAATAGGATCATAGGGTACATCAAACTTAATACCTTCCCTTTTTCCTATACCTGACTCAGCGCTTTCCAACTTCACCTGGGGGGTAGGAGGATTTTTCCGAGGCTTGTATAATTTTTCCTGAGCCTGGATGTCTCCTCTAAGCCTTGGCAGCTGTGTAGGCTTCACCTGTGGGCGACGGGGAGCCTTAACACTGTGCTGCGGGGAGAGAATATTAACTCCACGGAACACACGACCCTTTTCTACGCTCCGTAGTACTTTGCCCAACTTCTCAGGTACATGAATTATTTTCTATAGGCTTTTTCTTGGCCTCTAGACCTCCCCTGAATTTTTTGAAGGCTTGTAAACCACGAGAAGCAATAATCTTCGTTAGAGCATCTTTATAGGATACTTTTAACGAATTCTTACTTTCGTGGGTGTTCGGCTGGAGTTTCCCGGTCGGTGCAGAGTCTTTTTTCGCGGAGCCTCCATTCGCCTCGGCGATTTCCCCTGATGCCGGCCGGTCGTGACGTTTTAAATTTGCGCCATCATTTTCTCCTTTTTTCACCCGCTCCGAAGTCGCCACGTCGTCGCCTTTTCCTGCTTTTCGGATCTTTACGCGATCGCCAGGTCGATCCGCGGCTACTGGCGATTCCCGTTTTTTTACTTCGGGGGTGCTCCACTGTTTCCGTCCCGGAGTGCCGCACGTGCTTTCTTCATTTTGTAGCACGACAAAAACTGATGTCCTGCTGCGCCGCAAAATTCGCATTTTGTCGGCTGCTGCTTCGCGTCGTATTTGTCGATATCCATCGGTTCGGTGAACGTGGGGGGTGCCGATCGCTCCGTGCCGAATGTACGGTTCGGCGTGAAGCGTCGTGTTTCGGGTTGACTTCGAGTCAGCGCGTCGTATCGCTCGGCAGCACGCACGATGTCTCTGTAGCTGTTGTAATTCGCCGCAATCACCTGCCGCCGAATCTCCATTTTTAATCCTTCGGTGTACGCCTGGATTTTTTCGCCTTCGGTCAGGTCGGTGATGCGGTTGAACAGTAACTCCATCTGCTGCGTGTAATGTGTTACACTGCTGTATTGCTTGTGTCGGTGTATCTGCTGCCGCGCCATGTAGGTTGTATTAATTGGTTCGAAACGCTCGATTAAATCTGGCCGAAACTGCTGCCACGTTTTCTCCCCGCGGGCTACGTCGGTGTAGTAAATCCATTCGAGAGCCGGTCCACGTAACAGTGTCGCTGCGAGCCGAATCCTTGCTGCGTCGTGTTGCGGGGTCGAACAGCCGATGGCCTCGAAGTAAATTTCGAGGGTGGCCACGAATCGCCGGACGTCGGATCCCTTCGCGCTTGGATCGAACGCCTCCGGGAGCCTCGGTCGTGCTGCTTCGAGGTTCGGCGACAGTGGTGCCATTGGTCCGTGAAATGTCGGTGTCGCCACTGCTGCTGGAGTTGTCGGTGCTGCAGTCGCTGTGGTCGCTGCTGCTGCGGTGGCGAACCCTGCTTGGCTTGTCAGAAAAGCCTCGAGTCGACGAAGCGTCGCCTGCGTCTGCTCCATGTCGGTGCGGAGGCTCGCGATGTCGCTCGTAGTCGCGTAGTTGTCGCCTTGGCCCTCCATTTGGTGATTTACAGGAAGATGCGCGACGAAAATAATCGAATTCTAGGTGCTGGTCGACTTACTGCGAGTCAAATTGACTGTAGAATTGACGAGCGCGAATTCTGTAGGTTGCGTAAATCTCCCTTAGGCGAAATTCGCGTCCGATCTTGGCCGTTGAGGAGAAAATCGATCCGACGCTCCAAATTCCAACGTTTTTGGGCGAAATTCTCTGGGCCGTTGAGATGAAACTCGATCGAACGGTCGAAACTCCAACCTTTCCACCAGTAAATCTGAGGGGTGTTCGAAAACCGAATCGAGGGGGACTTAGAAAAATTGCGCGGAACTGGTTTTACATACCCGTATCGGCGCTTTTGTCGTCGCCCCCGCGGTTTTTAAAGGCCGGAACTAAGCGGTTGAAGACCTCGCGTGTAAACCCGCTCTGATTACCAAGTGTGAGGATCTGGGATCGAGCTCAGAAAAGATGATTCAAATTGAATTGAATTGAATCGAATGTCCACCTGGGTACAACACGAGGCTATATATAGCCTCGACACAAGGCCCCGTAACGAGGTGTTACGCGAAGGTTCCGCGGGCCGCGTAGCGTCCCGAACGGATCCTTACCGAATTCGGTAGAAGGCAATTCGGTGGCAACCGAAAAGCCAGAATTCGGTGCACGCAACCTAGCTCGGTGCTATAACTATAATAAAATATAGGAAAGCACCTAGCCTAGGAAATCAAGCAATTCATGCATGCATAAAATTATCCTATGCTAGAAATAGCATGATAAAGTAAAGGCAAGCAAGCATAGCTGGCATAAGCCGTCGTACTCTCACACCCAACCAGCCAAATGCTGGTTCCGCTGATTTCCCCTGGCCCTGTAGCATGTAGATACAGACAAACAACATCCAACCTTCACCTAAATTGTACCCCTATAGTGCCTGCCCTGGTACACTATAGTCAACCAAACTAAACAGTACAATTTTGAGTTGGATAGAACTGAATCTGCGCAATCAATTCAACCGAACCGCAAAACTTCCATCTTGAGTTCATTTGCGAGCTCGTCCTTTCTGCTTGTACTATTCATAGCGCGTACAATGTTGTGCCGAAGCGCACATTGCGCGAGTATGTGCAAATGCTTCAAGCGAAAATTGCGAAAGCAAACAAACACACGAACATTCCATTCTCACCCAAATGCATTCGCACACGCATATTCGTACAAACAGACAGCACGATGTCGTGCAATGTGAATTTGCACCCAACAGTATCGAGTTTCTCCTCAACGGCCAAGATCAAACGCGAATTTCCACTAATTTTAGATTTATGCAACCTACAGAAATCGCGCCCGTCGATTCTACAATCGACTCGACTCGCAGTAAGTCGACCAGCACCTAGAATTCTTTATTTTTGTCGTGCATCTTCCTATGAATCGCCAAATGGAGAGAAATAGAGATAATTTTGTACGGAAAATTGCGGAGTTACGTGTGGAGCAAAAGCAGATACGTGCGGCGCTTCCACGACTCGACAAACTCCTTGCGAACGCAGCTCGTCCCGCACCAGCACCTTCAACGCGTGTCCTGAGGCATAGCACACCTTAGAGATTGGTGTAGCCCGTATGTCGTCTAGCAGGTCCTTGCGCGGCATCGTCGTTTACGCAATCACGTGTCCAACACCCATAAGTCCAGGGAGTGCAGCTTTGCTCCAACCTTGGCTGAACTGTCTCCTTGCCCCCCCTCGTCTCGAACATGGAAAAACTGGCCCGTGGTGCGCTGCTTTTCTTCTCAGCACCGCCTTCGCGTTTCGGATTGTCGTCAGACGAATCTGCGATGATGTTCACGTCGCTTTTTTGGTTGCTCCGCGCACTGCCATTCTGATGGCGGTTCTGGAACCAGGGATGCCCCTCCTTCTCACAATACCAGCAGCTACCTTTCAGTTTTCCACCAGCACCCGATCTGCCCCCGTGTTCAGATTTCCCGCTGCAACCCCAACTGGAACCTCTTTGTTGGTCGTTGGAGTCGTCGTCCTTCTTTACACCACGACCAGCACCACGGAAGTTGTATCCTCTGCCACGTTTGCCTCCTTGCATGCCGTAGCCGCTGCCGCCTTTGGTTGTGTCGAGAGTAATAGGAATAACTAGTTAGAAGGTGGGGCCTAGGCTTAGTAGCCTAGGCCCGAACTTAGGTATCGAGCGGGATTTTCCCTAGGAGCGATGTATCGAGTGAGTTGAGAGAAATTGGTGAAAAGGTTGGTTTCACTATAGGTTCAGGGGTACATATAGCATAGAAACACAATAAGGTGCACCACCAACAAAAGTTTACATAACTACACTAACTACAACTACAAGCAATTATAAAACATGACAAAATATTTCGACACGCCCCCATAATGCTTGTAGGTAGGTATGTAGTTACAGCAACAGCAGGTACCCCTTCCATCTCCTTACCCTCCTCCTTCCCCTCCCCCACACTGCTGCAGAAGCAGCAGAGAAGGGGGGAAGAGAGGAGAGGTGGAGGGACGGCTGCTTGTTGCCTCACACCCGCCACCCCGGTACCACTCCCCCTCCTCACCCACATCCTCACACCCTCCCCCCCCAGCGGCAGCTGCAGCGGTGGGACTGAAAGAAGGAGGAGGGAAAGGGAGAGAGTTGACCCCACGCTCCAACACCCTCCACCCCCATACCCTCCTCCCCACGGCTGCAGGGAGACAAGAGAAAGGGGGGGGTGGGAAGGAAGAAAGCCGCAGAGCGGCGAAGAGGCGTCGGTGCAGATGGGTCAGGGGCGGCAGCAGGGAGTGCAGGGGCGGAAAGGCCCGTCGCGGGCCAGTGCCACGGGGCGCACGACGGGTAGAATAAAAGGGCCCGATCGTGTGCCTCGGGGCACACGACGAGCAGGGCACCATCGTGTGCCACGGGGCGCACGATGGGCAGTAGAAGGGCACCGTCGCGTGCCACGGGGCGCGCGACGGGCAGGGAAGGAGTCACACGCCCGTGGGCGGGACAAGGTAAAAATAAAACCGTCACGCGCCCTAGGCGCGCGACCGTAAAATCTTAGCAGCGGAAGTAAAGCGGGCCCACAGGCCAGGACGAACACTAAGCTCCGATAACATGTCGAGAGTAATAGGAATAACTAGTTAGAAGGTGGGGCCTAGGCTTAGTAGCCTAGGCCCGAACTTAGGTATCGAGCGGGATTTTCCCTAGGAGCGATGTATCGAGTGAGTTGAGAGAAATTGGTGAAAAGGTTGGTTTCACTATAGGTTCAGGGGTACATATAGCATAGAAACACAATAAGGTGCACCACCAACAAAAGTTTACATAACTACACTAACTACAACTACAAGCAATTATAAAACATGACAAAATATTTCGACAGGTTGCACCCCTCAGTTGGCGGTGATGGATGTAGTTCTCCAGAATCTTTGTCTGCACCCATTCGAGCGTCCACAAGCTCTGGTTCTACGGCAGGCTCAAACCGCTTGTGTATTGATGCCATGACTCCTGCAGCAGCAACAGCATCTTCAGGCACTTGGTCTGCACCGGGTACACGATCCCCGTGGTTGTCAACTTCGCATAGAGATCGCACATCTTGTCCAGAATATTTTGCACCGGCCCTCCCTCGCTCAGGCGCAACGTGGACAGCTCCCTCTCTATCATGAGTGTTGCGGCAACGGAGGTAGGAGAGTGTAGCTCCTTCAACAAGGTCCACGCTTTGGCAAAACGTGCATGACGTGGTGACGCTGGTTCAGCTCCAAACTCTGCGACGTCAAGTGGTAGCCAGCCGAGACGCGCTCATCCCAATCCTCCTGCAGTGCGGGGTCACTCGATCTAGGCTCCTCTCAAATCCAATCCAATCTGACGAAAAAAGAGCTGCATTTTCCAAGGCCAATCATCATAGCCCTCACCATTAAACTTCTCGACATTGAAGTTTTTCATCACCTCCTTGATCAGCGAGCCCTGGGTTGTTTGCGCTCCCTTTGGCGGAAACACCAGAATATTGGCTGCTGCTACGATCTTGGGCTGAAGATTCACTAGCTCTTGGCTAATCATTTCCTGTCATACTGAGGATAATGATGAAGATCGCTACAACGCACCTCTGATACCAGCTTGTTGGTGGAAGGGCCTAATAAACTCAGGCTATTTGACTTAGAGGAAGGGCCAAATTGAACTTAAAAACTCTCCTCGGACCAGCTGCTATCCTCGGGTCCCGAGTCTGTTCTGAGAGGAGTCAAGAATAACTTAGCCAAATCAGCAAGAGTACCTTGAACGTCACGCAGCGTAGCATACAGATCGTCGATCGGATTAAGCTGAGAATTTGCTATAACAAAGTTTTCTCAAGGAGCTTTGAAATAAGCCAAGTTGCTTCACAAAAAGTAATACCATTGTGGAGTTATGGTTTGGATGGCGTTTGCCTAGCGTCGTATTACAAGCGTACTGTGAAAGAACGAGGAATTAATGAACTAGGAAACAGTTGGGTACAAATGTGAAACCCTAGAAACCTGTACCCCTTAGAGTGTACCCCACTACAGCCTACACAGGCTAAGTCATATATATCTGACACACCCCCATAGGAAAAGTGGGGGAGAACTAGGGGTTACAAGACCAGTCAAGCAAAGAAAAACAAAGAAAGCTCAGGGTGGATCACAACGTCACCACACAGTCCGAGCATAGGTTCAAGGCCACAAGGCCAATTCACATGCAGGAATACATATAAAAGTAAACAACCAAGTACAGGAATAAATAGATCACAGTACAAGCAAGGTCAAGAAGTGAGCAAGTGAGGCCAAGTAGGCACAAGACCTAGCATCGTACAGAAGCGCTGATGATGACAAGGCTCAAGTGCCTAGGTAAAGATATCAGCAGTGTTGGCCCGAGAGGCCACATAAGCAAGGCGCAGCTGACCACGCTGCTGCAGCTCACGAGCAAGAAAGTAGCGAAAAGCAATGTGCTTCGCTCTGTGCTCCAATCTGTGCTCCCGACACAAGGCTAGCATGGCCTTGTTGTCTACGTACAGAACTGGAGGAGAACGAGGCGGCTCTCCCAGGTCAGTCAGCAGGTAGGTGAGCCAGCGTAACTCCTGTGCAGCCATGGCCCCTGCGTAGATCTCGGCCTCACAGCTGAAGCCGAGAACAGAAGACGAGCGGGTAGACCGCCACAAAACAGAGCCAGAACCAAGGCTGAAGGTGTAACCCTGTGACGACCGCTGCGTAGCCTGGTCGTCAGCCCAAGAAGCGTCTGCGTGACCGGTGAGGACCACTAAACGCCGCCCTCCAAGCACTTGCCCCATGCCTGACGTACTGCACAAGTAGCGCAACACCCTCTTCGCTGCAGCCATGTGCTCTGGTCGGTGTCTCCCAGGAGCAACATAGCGCGCCAAGATGCTAAGAGGGTATGCAAGGTCAGGTCGTGTGCAGGTCATCAGGTACATGAGGCAGCCAACAAGCTCTGGGTACGGGCCACTCGGCTCTACGGACTCATCCGAAGGCAGATCTGAGAGCGAGTGGCGAGTAGACACAGGAGTGGCCTGAGGCAAGGAGTACATGAAGTCGAAGCACTGAAGGACCTGCTGCACCATGTGTGACTGGGTCAGGGTAATGGTCCGCTGTGCTCTGTCCCGGGTGATCTGCAAGCCAAGGTAGCTGCGCAGTTCACCCAGGTCTGTGCACGTGTGTCTCTTCTGCAGCTCCGACTTCACGTGGGCGAGTCCAGCAGTGTCAGCAGTGGCAAAGACCAAGTCGTCGACGTACACAAGGATGTAGAACGGCGGCAGGGAAGTGTCGGTGCGAAGAAACAGCGGCGGGTCGGTAGTAGAAGCAGCGAACCCAAGAGCCGCAAGTTTAGTCCTCAGTGTGTCGTGCCACTCGCGGGGCACCTGGCGGAGACCGTAGACTGGCCGCCGAAGGCTCCACTGGGTACCAGGAGGAAACGACCCAGTGAAGCCAGGTTGGCGGCGCAGCCAGATCTCCTCGTGCAGGCTGCCCTGCGAGAAAGTTGTGCTGAAGTCAAGAGGGTGAAGCTCGTAGTCGCGCTGAGCGGCTATGTGCAGCAGTACCCAAAGAGTGGTCATCTTCGGGGTGGGAGAGAAGGTCTGAAAGTAGTCAACTCCCTGCCACTGACTGAAGCCTCGAGCCACGTAACGCGCCTTGAAGACAGGCGGAGAACCCGGCGGCCGCTTCACCCTGAAAATCCACATACCACTGACGATGTTCGCCCCAGGTGGGGGAACCTCGTCGACGTAGGTGCCTGTGGACTTCCAGGAAGCCATCTCTGCGTCCATGGCTGACTGCCACTGTGAGGAGTAGGGACCCTTGATCGCCTCAGCGTATGATCGAGGAGTCGGGATGTCTGGTGCATCCAGGTCTCCCTCAGGGGCAATCAGAATGGACACGAGATGAGGCAAAGCAGCAGCAAAAAACTGGATCTCCTCCTGCTTGTCCTCAAGGACGTCCGTGCTAAGAGCACACTCACCCCCGACGGACGGAGGACAGACAGACTCAGACTCAGCAACAAGACTAGCGGCGTAGTCTAGACGATAGCGCGCAGCAAAGTCGACAAGCTGAGCAACTAAGGCAGACGCAGCAGTGGACTCAAAGGAAGGGTCAGTGACAACAGTAGCCAGGAGACGCATGACAGTAGGACTGGCAGCACGAAGAGAGTCAGACTCCGGGTCAGCAAGAACAGGTTGAGAGGACTGTGGAGGAGACGGCAACGGGACACGCAGAGGAGCAGTGGAAGGACGCATTGCCATCTGGTGTGTGCCTGGGACCGCAGAAGGACGCGGACGCGGAACACGACTACTAGTTCAAGCAGCACAAACAGGCGACGCAGGACGAGACGCAGGCTCACGACGCTCAGCAAGACCTCCAGTAGGACCAATGTAGGGAGGAGCAGGCAGGGGGGAGGCGGGCTGTAACTGTGACCGTGACTGGACAGGCTGTGGACACTCGAAGGGAGGAACAGGACCAGTAGAAGGCGGGAGACCAAGAACCTGCTCAAGGAGCGGAACAAAGTACGGTCGCGGCCACCCAGCGCCTCCTGGAACAGCAAGGACAGCACCAGTACCCCCAGCGCCAGCACCAGCGCCAGCAGTACCTCTTACTCCAGCAGCGCCAACTCCAGCACCCTCAGAAGTACCAGCGCCAGTAGCACCTCCAGCGCCAACACCCCCAGCAGCTCTAGTACTTCCAGCAGCACCCGCAGCACCTCCAGGAGGACCAACTCCAGCAGCCCCAGCAGCACCCCCAGTCCCAGCAGCTCTAGTACCGCCAGTACGAGCACCTCCAGGACCAGTGGCTCCAGTACCTCCAGCACCAACCCCAGGGTCAGCAGCAACAGTTACACCTCCAGCTCCAGCAGCACGGCTCCAGCGCCGGGCAAACCACTCGCGCAGCTCGTGTGGAGAGGGTAGCTCCCGCCGAGATGAAGCACCCGAAGGACCCCCGGACCCAGCACCGCCAGAGGCCACACGAGCAGACCCAGCACCCCCAGGCTCCGCACCCCCAGGCTCCACACCACCAGGCTCAGCACCCCCAGGCTTAGCACCCCCAGGCTCCGCACCCCCAGGCTCAGCACCCCCAGGCTTTGCACCCCCAGACTCAGCAACCCCAGGCTCAGCACCTAGCAGCACCAGAGTCAATAGCTACCTCGACAGGCTCGACTGCGTCTACCTGGGACATACCTGACAGGGCAGGACCTTGAGGGGGGAGAGGGTCTACCGGGGGGGGACCTTGCGCAAGGAAGAGCGGCGGCGGGGGGAGGGGCGCAGTGCGGTAGGGGAAGAGACGGTAGTAAGGAACCGACTCATCAAAGGTGACGTCCTGGGAGGACAGAACACGGCGCGAGGTGGGGTGGTAAAACTGCCAACCAGGCGCGTCAGGTGGGAAGCCAAGGAAGACGCAGGGAACAGCACGGGAGGACAGCTTGTCCGCAGACAAGTTGCAGACAAACGCCCGAGATCCCCAGACACGAAACGCAAACGCATCGCCGACCTTCCCCGTCCACCGCAAGGTGGGGGAGGTCTCTAGTAAGGAGACCCGGGGCTGAAGGTTGATCTGATGCGCTGCGTACCGAACCGCAAACGGCCACAGAAAATGGGGAGCAGCCGCATGGATCATGGACATACAAGCGACGTCCATGACCATGCCAATGCGGCCCTCAACAATCCCATTTTGCTGTGGAGAGGCCGGAAGCGTGAACGTGTGGCGGATGCCCTGTGCACGATAGAAGGCTCCCAGAACTCCCCGCCTTTGTCAGAGTGCGGACGCAGAACAGGAGAGTCCGAGCCGAAACTCTCTCTGAGCTGGAGACGAGCTGCGCGGATCCAGTCGATCAACACCTCAGTGACGTCACCCTTGCTGCGCAAGGGGAACACTGTGGTGTAACGCGAGTAGTCGTCAACCACCAACAGGAATTAACGCTCGTGACCTTGGCCACGGACGCGGGCGGGGCCCCACACATCCATTGGAAGAGTCTGCAGCGGAGCCTCTGTCGGAGGAAACTCGGAGGAGTGAGGGGCGGCGCGCTGCCGCCCCTCGACGCAGGGAACGCAGGTAGGGGTAGGCCCAGGAGAGAGGGGAGGGAGGGACCAGGGGAGACCAGAGACAAGGTAACGGGAGGCCATGCCTCGGAGACGAGGCAAGGAGGGGTGACCAAGGCGGTGGTGCCAGAGGAGAATCCGGTGGGACAGGAGACGACACGAGCAGGGAGCAGATTCAAGACCAGGCCTGGACTCCGCAACAAACACTTGACCCGACGCATCTACCTGACCAGACTCAGCAACCGGAGGAGACTCAGTAGTCAGTGTGTTAAGGCTCGACCCCGGTTGACGGGTAAACGTGGCCAAGTGTCGGCCCGTCTGAGCACACGTACAGTGGGTCACCCGCTGACTCGTAGGAGTGAACTGGTCAACCCTCCTATCCTGTAGATCAGCTCCACTCACCAAGTTCGTAGAGAATGAGGGGAGGTAGAGACCTGACAGGGTGCCAGAGGGGGCCGCCGGACACGGTAAGACAGTGGAGAAGTGGGCAAGGACAGGAGCGTAAGCGTGGTGCGGTCTCGAAAGTAGGAGCAGGAAGCACCCGAGTCAAGGGTGAAGGTGTGTAAGGCCTGAGCCGACGTGGTACCTGAGAGAGCAGACGCACTTGTACCTGGGGCAGCAGACGCACTAGCACCTAGAGCAGCAGCCTCACCAGCACCTAGAGCAGCAGCCTCAATGCCCGGGTCAGGCGGAACACACAGGTAACAGTCACCCTCATCACTAGCAGACACAACATACATGGCAGCAAGAATGGCATCAGAATCCAGATCAAAGATAGCAACCCCCGACCTAAGCAGCTCTCCCCAGCAGGGGATCTCAGTGGCGTCCGGGAACTGGAGACGCCAAGCGTCCGTCAGGCGGCCGAAGCCGCGCAAGGTGGTGTGCGGGCCACCGCAAGGCTCACCAGTGCGGTCGCCGGTACGCAGGACGTAGGCACAAGGACCAGCACCCCCACCCCGCTGACGCGTAGCGTACCACTAACGAAGCTGCTGGGGGGGCGGGGTCTCACGAGTGCGCTGCTGCTGCTGGCGCTAACCACCACTGAAGCCGCTCCGCTGCGCAGAGCCACCCCGACCAGCTCCACCTTTGCCGCCGCCACCTCCGCCACCGCCGCCACCGCCTCCTCCCATGCTCCCACCGCCACCGCCGCCGCCGCCTCCGCCTCCACCGCCGCCACCGAAGCCCCCACCCCGGCCACCATTCCCACCGCCACCCCCACTCCCTCCGCCGCCACCGCCACCTCCACCGCCCTCAAAGAAGGGGGCACGAGGGTCACCACGAGAGGCTCCTACAGCAACTATACTCTTCTCAGCTGCCAGGAGGCGCTCCTCGAGGAGGTCAACGGATAGTGTGGTGGGGCAAACAGAGAGGAAGTGGTCCCTGACCGAGCGAAGGGAGTCAGGGAGCCGGGTGACTATGTAGTAGAGGGTGATGTACATGGGGGGGGGGGGGGTTCTTGGCGCAAAACTCAACAAGAAGCGCAGCGCGGTAGCGGGTGTCACTAGTGCAAAGGTGCGTGATGAGGTCAGCGACTGTGGGAAAGGCGGCGAGGTCAGGGAACAGGTACGGCAGCATGAGGTGGCTAAGGGCAGCAGTGGCAGGGGAAGAGTAGCGTGCAACTACAGCGTCGTACAAGGTCTTAGCACTCTTGTACTGACTAAAGTGCGCGCGCTCAGTGGACGGGAGGTGACTACGCACAGCAAGATGGGCAGCAGCATCGCGTGTGGCCCACTGTGAGCGAACAGTGCTGTCAGCATCGGCACCAGGGGCAGCAGAGGCGCCAGACGTGAGATTGAACAATGAGGGAGCGTCTTTCCTATTGCACTGTAGGAAAAGCTGTAGATCATCGACCCATACCTCAAAGTCAACAGCCCGACCCTCAGCATCAAAGACGAGAACGCTAGGGGTAGCCATGACAGCAGTGGCAGCAGGCTAGGGGCAGCAGCAGCAGTAGCAACAGGAGGGGCGCGGCTCAGTGGTGCTCTTACCAGGGCAGGTGGGTAGAGTGCCGCAAGTGGTGGGGCAGGGCCGAGGCGCGTCGGCAGGGACGGGGCCGCTACAGGGCGGCAGAGGAGCGCCGCTCCTCTCTGCAGGGCAGGGCCGGGACAGCGGCGGCGGCCCCTGCTGTCGACGGCGGCGGCAGCTGCAGTCGGCGGCTGCGGCCCCGGCTGTGGCGGTGGTGGCTGCTGCCGTCGGCGGCTGCGGCAGCTGCAGCCCCGGTAGTGGCGGCGGCTGCTGCTGCTGTAGGCTGCTGCGCCGGGGCCGCCGCCGTCGGCGGCTGCGGCGGATGCGGCCCCGGCTGTGGCGGCGGCGGCTGCCTACTGTCGGCGGCACCGGCGGTGGCGGCTCCCGCTGCTGGAGCGGCGTTGGCTGCTGCTGCAGAGGCGGCGACGGCGGGGCAGCAGGTCCGTGAGGGAGCCGAGAAGGGGCCGCGGAGGAGCCGAGAAGGGGCCACCAAGGGCGGTGAAGGGGCCACGAAGGGCCGTGAAGGGGCCGCGAAGGACGGCGACGGGGCCGCGAAGGGGCCGTGATGGGCCGCGAAGGGTGGCGACGGGGCCGAGAAGGGCCGCGAAGGGCGGCTACGGGGCTGAGAAGGGCCGCGAGGGGCCGCGAAGGGCGGCGATGGGGCCGAGAAGGGCGGCGACGGGGCCGCGAAGGGCGGCGAAAGGGCGTAGAAGAGGCCGCGAGGGGCCGCGAAGGGGCCGCGAGGGGCCGCGAAGGGGCCGCGAGGGGCCGTAAGGGGCCACGAATGGCCGTGAGCGGGGCCGTGAAGGGCCGCGTAGGAGCCGCGAGGGAGGCGTGACGGATCCACGAGGGGCTGTAAGGGAGCGCGACGGGCCTCTAAGGGCAGGGGACGCGACGGGAGGGCAGGTACACGGGGCGCGACTCGGGCAGGAGCGAAGCGCGCTCCGGGCAAGAAAAAGAAAATCGATCGTGGTGGGCCCTAGGAAACGTTCCCACTAGGGAACCTGCTCTATACCATGTGAAAGAACAAGGAATGAATGAACTATGAAACAGTTGGGTACAAATGTGAAACCCTAGAAACCTGTACCCCTTAGAGTCTACCCCACTACAGCCTACACAGGCTAAGTAATATATATCTGACACGTACTAGCGTTGACTCGGGCGGCAGCATTTCACCGTCGAACCATGAAGATACAAAATTCCAGCAAAGAGGGAATTCGCTTGAATGAATTGACTATATACATGGTACAAACCGAGAAGGACTGAATAGATAGAGCTAGCAGGGACCTCGGGAATCAACCTGGGAACAACCAGGGATGATCCCAAATAATTTCAAGCAACAGAACCACCTTGGCCCGACAAAACAGTAGGTGTGAGGTTGGTAAACACCTAGGTTCTGTTTTTCCAACATGAGATAATACCAACCACGCTCAAGTTCTGAAAATAGAACCTATATTGTCCTAGTGCAACCAGACAAAATCTGGTTCTGATGGTTTTTCCTGGCCCTGTAGCATGCAGATCAGACAGACAACATCCAAACCTTCACACAAAATTCCAGCAAGGAGAGAATTCGCTTGAACGAATTGATTATATACAGGGTACAAATCGAAAAGGAAAGAATACTTAGGGCTAGCAGGGACCTTGGGAATCAACTTGGGAACAAACAGGGATGATCTTAAATTATTCCAAGCAACAAAATCACCCTCTCCTGACAAAACAGCAGATGGGTGGTTGGTAAACACCCAGGTTCTGCTTTTCCAACCTGAGATAACACCAACCAGGTTTAGGTTCTGAAAAGAGAACCTAATTTGTCCTACTGCAACCAGACAAAAGCTGGTTCCGCTGGTCTCCACTGGCCCTGTAGCATGCAGGTCAAACAAACAACATCCAGCCTTCACCTAATTGTACCCCTATAGTGCCTGCCCTACCACACTATAGATCACCAACAATTTCGAGTTGGATATAACTGAATCTACGCATTTAAATCAACCGACCTGCAAAGCTTCCATCTTGGGCTCCTTTGCGAGCTCGTCCATTTGCTTGAACCGTTCATAGTGCGTACAATGCTGTACCGAATGCTAGAGTACCAGCAAATGCATCAAGCGAAAATTGTGAACACACTAACACATCATTTATATGAAAATGCTTTTGCACACGATTACTCGTACAAGCAGACGGCGGGATGTCGTGCAAAGTAAATTTGCACCCAACAAGTCCGGGCACAAGCAAGCTGCTTGAAGGCCAGGTCCACATACAATATTAAAATAAGAAATGTAGTACTCTGGTAACAACCTAGCAAGAGAACAAATGCAGATATATATAAGGCAAGTACAAGGTAAAGCCAAGAGACAAACAAGTGAGGCATAGCAGGCACAAGGCCTCGAGCAGTTAAGAAGCGGTGATGATAACCAGACCCTGTGTCATTGGCGAAGATATCAGCAGTGTTGGCCTGTACGGCCACGTAAGCAAGGCGAAGCCGACCACGCTTGCGTCACCCTAAAACCTCTATTCCCCGCCCACATACCATCGACTATAATTGCCTATGGGGGGAACTGCATCCATGGCTGTCTGCCATTGAGAGGAGTCAGGACCTTTGATCACCTCTGCGTAAGAGCACAGGGTCGGAATGTCTAGTGCGTCCGGGTCTCCCTCAGGGGCAAGTAGCAAGGCAGGGAGAAGAGGTAAAGTAGCTGCGAGGCACTCCAGCTCAAACTACCTGTCCTCAAGGATGTTACAGCCAAAGCCATGCTCACCCTTGATGGACGAAGGGCAGTTAGACTTAGAAACAAGACTCACAAAGTAGTCAAGACGACGTCCAGTAGCAAAGTGAACTAGCTCAATGACTAAGGCAGACACAGCAGCAGACTCAAAAGTAGGTTATCTGACAAGTGTGGTGAGTAAACGGGTGACACTGGGACTGGCAACACGAGTAAGGTTGGACTCGAGGTCAGGAACATTGGGATGAGAGGATCCTAGAGGAGACGGCAGGATAGGACGCTGTGCAACAGAGGAAGGGTGAATTGTCATGGTGTGAGCGCCGGGAACAGGCGGAGGACAAATAAGACGAGCACGACGAACAGGCAAGGCAGGACGAGATACTTGTTCGCGACGCTCAGTCAAGGAGTCCATCAACTCAGTCAAAGGAGAAGGAACATGCATTGGGGAGTCAGGTGGTAACTATGTCTGGGACGGGTACGTCCAAGGGACCAGTAGGAGGCGGCTCTGCAGAGGTAGACGGAAAGCGAAGAACCTGGTGAAGTGCTGAGCCAAATAGTAGCAGGGACAATTGTGGCTGCTGCCAAAACAGCTGCCGTCGCGGCCATGGCTGCACAACACCCCCATCTCCAGTACCTTCAGCACCAGAACCTCCAGCACATCCAATGGCAGTACCTCCAGTACCACCAGCTCCAACACCTCCAGCTCCTGTTGGGTGCAAATTCACATTGCACGACATCCTGTCGTCTGTTTGTACGAGTATGCGTGTGCGAATGCATTTGCGTGTGAATGGTGCGTTCGTGTGTTTGTTTGCTTTCGCAATTTTCGCTTGAAGCATTTACAGGTACTCGCGCATTGTGCGCTTCGGCACAACATTGTACGCGCTATGAACATTACAAGCAAAAAAGGCCAGTTCACATGCATGGTCATATATAAAGGTAAACAAGCAAGTGCAGGTATAGCAAGATCATAGTACAAGCAAGGTCAAGAAGTGAGCAAGTGAGGCAAAGTAGGCACAAGACCTAGCAACGTACAGAAGCGCTGATGATCACAAGGCGGAAGCGCCTTGGTAAAGATATCAGCAGTGTTGGTCTCAGAGGCAACGTCAGCAAGGCGCAGTTGACCACGCTGCTGCAGCTCACGAGCAAGGAAGTAGTGAAGAGGCATGTGCTTCGTTCTGTGCTCCAGTCTGTGCTCCCGACACAAGGCCAGCATGGCCTTGTTGTCTACGTACAGAACTGGAGGAGAACGAGGCGGCTCTCCTAGGTCAGTCAGCAGGTAGGTGAGCCAGCGTAGCTCCTGTGCAGCCATGGCCCCCGCGTAGATCTCAGCCTCACAGCTGGAGGTGAGAACAGAAGACGAGCGGGTAGACCACCACGAAACAGAGCCGAAGCCAAGGCTGAAGGTGTAACCCTATGACGACCGCTGCAGAGCCTGGTCGTCAGCCCAAGAAGTGTCAGCGTGACCTGTGAGGACCACTCGACGTCGCCCTCCAAGCACTAGCCCCATGCCCGACGTACTCCACAAGTAGCGCAACACCCTCTTCGCTGCAGCCATGTGCTCTTCTCGGTGTCTGCCAGCAGCAATATAGCGTACCAAGATGCTAAGAGGGTATGCAAGGTCAGGTCGTGTGCAGGTCATCAGGTACATGAGGCAGCCAACAAGCCCTGGGTACGGGCCACTCGGCTCTACGGACTCATCCGAAGGCAGAGCTGAGAGCGAGTGGCGAGTAGACAGAGGAGTGGCCTGAGGCGAGGAGTACGTGAAGTCGAAGTGCTGAAGGACCTGCTGCACCATGTGTGACTGAGTCAGGGTAATGGTGCGTTGTGCTCTGTCCCGGGTTATCTGCATGCCAAGGTAGCTGCGCAGTTCACCCAGGTCTGTGCACGTGTGTCTCTTCTGCAGCTCGGACTTCACGTGGGCTAGTCCAGCAGTGTCAGCAGTGGCAAAGACCAAGTCGTCAACGTACACGAGGATGTAGAACAGCGGCAAAGAGGCGTCGGTGCGCAGAAACAGCGATGGGTCGGCTGTAGAAGGAGCAAACCCAAGAGCCGCAAGTGTAGTCATCACTGTGTCTTGCCACTCACGGGGCGCCTGGCGGAGACCGTAGACAAGCCGCCGGAGGCTCCACTGGGTACCAGGAGGAAACGACCCAGTGAAGCCAGGTGGGCGGCGCAGCCAGATCTCCTCGTGCAGGCTGCCCCGCAAGAAAGCAGTGCTGAAGTCAAGAGAGTGAAGCTCGTAGTCGCGCTGAGCGGGTATGTGCAGCAGCACCCGAAGAGTGGTCATCTTTGGGGTTGGAGAGAAGGTATGAAAGTAGTCAACTCCCTGCCGCTGACTGAAGCCTCGAGCCACGTAACGCGCCTTGAAGACAAGCGGAGAACCCGGCGGCCGCTTCACCTTGAAAATCCACATGCCACTGACGATGTTCGCCCCAGGTGGGGGAACGTTGTCGACGTAGGTGCCTGTGGACTTCCAGGAAGCCATCTCTGCGTCCATGGCTGACTGCCACTGAGAGGAGTAGGGACCCTCGATCGCCTCAGCGTACGATCGAGGAGTCGGGATGTATGGTGCATCCGGGTCTCCCTCAGGGGCAATCAGCGTGGACACGAGATGGGGCAAAGCAGCAGCAAAACACTGGAACTCCTCCTGCCTGTCCTCAAGGACGTCCGTGCTAAGAGCACACTCACCCCCGACGGACGGAGGACAGACAAACTCAGACTCAGCAACAAGACTAGCAGCGTAGTCTAGACGACAGCGAGCAGCAAAGTCGACAAGCTCAGCAACTAGGGCCGACGCAGCAGTGGACTCAAAGGAAGAGTCAATGACAGCAGTAGCCAGGAGACACGTGACAGAAGGACTGGCAGCACGAAGAGAGTCAGACTCCAGGTCAGCAAGAGTAGAAAGAGAGGACTATGGAGGAGACGGCAACGAGACACGCATAGGAGCAGTGGAAGGACGTAGTGCCATCTGGTGTGTGCCTGGGACCGCAGGAGGACGCGAACGCGCAGTACGACCACTAGTGCGAGCAGCACGAACAGGCGACGCAGGACGAGACGCAGGCTCACGACGCTCAGCGAGACCTCCAGTAGGACCATTGTAGGGAGAAGGAGCAGGTAGGGGGGAGGCGGGCTGTAACTGTGACTGCGACTGGACAGGCGACGGACATGCTAAGGGAGGGGCAGGACCAGTGGAAGGCGGAAGACGAAGAATCTGCTCAAGGAGCGGAACGAAGTACGGACTCGGTCGCGCAGCACCTCCAGAACCAACAGGGACGGCACCAGTACCTCCAGCGGCAGCACCAGCGCCAGCAGCACCTCCAGCTCCAACAGCGCCAACTCCAGCACCCTCAGACGCACCAGCGCCAGCAGAAACACCAGCGCCAGCATCCCCAGCAGCTCCAGCTCCAGCAGCTCCAGCAGCACCAACTCCAGCAGGACCGGCAACTCCAGTACCGCCAGCAGCTCCAGCAGGACCAACTCCAGCAGCCCCAGCAGCACCCCCAGTCCCAGCAGCTCCAGTACCTCCAGGACGAGCACCTCCGGGACCAGCAGCAACAGTAGTACCTCCAGCTCCAGCAGCACGGCTCCAGCGCTAGGCAAACCGCTCGTGGAGTTCCTGTGGAGAGAGTGGCTCCCGCCTCGACGAAGCACCGCTGACGGCCACAAGAGCAGACCCAGCGACCCCAGGCCCGCACCCCCAGGCTCAGCACCCCCTGACTCAGCACCCCCAGGCTCAGCACCTCCAGACTCAGCACCCCCAAGCTCAGCACCCCCACACTCAGCACCCCCAGGCTCAGCACCCCCAGACTCAGCACCGCCAGTCCCGGCACCTGCAGGCTCAACAGCTCTAACAGCACCAGAGTCAACAGCTACCTCGATAGGCTCGACTGCGTCTACCTGGGACACACCTGACGGGGCAGGACCCTGAGGGGGGAGGGGGTCTATCGGGGGAGGACCTGGCGCAAGGAAGAGCGGGGGCGGGGGAAGGGGCGCAGTGCGTTAGGGGAAGAGACGGTAGTAAGGTACCGACTCGTCAAAGGTGACGTCCTAGGAGGACAGAACACGGCGCGAGGTAGGGTGGTAAAACTGCCAACCAGGCGCGTCACGGGGGAAGCCAAGGAAAACACAGGGAACAGCACGGGGGGACAGCTTGTCCGCAGACAAGTCGCGGACAAACTTTCGAGATCCCCAGACCCGAAACGCAGACGCATCGCCAACCTTCCCCGTCCACCGCAAGGTGGGGGAGGCCTCTGGCAAGGAGACACGGGGCTGAAGGTATAGCTGATGCGCGGCGTACTGAACCGCAAACGGCCACAGAAAATGGGGGGCAGCCGCATGCATCATGGACGTACGAGCGACGTCCATGACCATGCCAATGCGGCGCTCAGCAATCCCATTTTGCAGTGGAGAGGTCGGAAGCATGAAGGTGTGGCGGATACCCTATGCACGACAGAAGGCTCCTAGACGGGCAGAGGAAAACTCCCCGCCTTTGTCAGAGTGCAGACGCAGAACAGGAAAGTCCGAGCCGAAACTCTCTCTGAGCTGGAGACGAGCCGCGCGGATCCAGTCGATCAACACCTCAGTGACGTCACCCTTGCTGCGCAAGGGGAAGACTGTGGTGTAGCGCGAGTAGTCGTCAACCACCAACAGAAAGTAACGCTCGTGCCCCTGTCCACGGACGCGGGCGGGGCCCCACACATCCATGTGGAGCGTCTGCAGTGGAGCCTCTGTGGGAGGAAACTCTGAGGAGTGAGGGGCGGCGCGCTGTCGCCCCTCGACGCAGGGGACGCAGGTAGGGGCAGGCCCCAGAGGTAGGGGAGGGAGAGACCGGGGGAGACCAGAGACAAGGACACGGGAGGCCATGCCTCGGAGACGAGGCAGGGAGGGGTGACCAAGGCGGTGGTGCCAAAGGAGAGTCTGGTGGGTCAGGAGACGACACGAGCAGCGAGCAGACTCAGGACCAGACCTGGACGCTGCAGCAAACACCTGACTTGACGCAGCTACCTGGCTAGACTCAGCAGCTAAGGAGGAGACTCAGTAGTAAGCGTGTACAGGCTCGACCCTGGCCGACGGGTGAACGTGGCCAAGTGTCGACCTGTCTGAGCACACGTGTAGTGGGTCACCCGCTGACTCGCAGGAGTGAACTGGTCAACCCCCCTATCCTGTAGGTCCGCTCCACTCACCAAGTTCGTAGAGAACGAGGGGAGGTAGAGACCTAACAGGGTGCCAGAGGGGGTTGCCGGGCACGGTAAGACAGTGGAGAAGCTAGCAAGGACAGGACCCCCAGAGGGTTCCGCCAGGGAGACTGGAACCGGCCGACTAAGCGGCGTAAGCGTGGTGCGGTCTCGAAAGAAAGAGCGGGACGCACCCGAGTCAAGGGTGAAGGTGTGTAAGGCCTGAGCCGACGTAGTACCTGAGAGAGCAGACTCACCAGCACCTGGGGCAGCAGACGCACCAGCACCTGGGGCAGCAGACGCACTAGCACCTAGAGCAGCAGCCTCACCAGCACCTAGAGCAGTAGCCTCAATGCCCGGGTCAGGCGGTACACACAGGTAACAGTCACCCTCAACACTAGTAGTCACAGCATACATGGCAGCAAGGATAGCATCATAGTCAAGATCAAAGATGGCAACCCCCGCCCTATACAGATCTCCCCAGCGAGGGATCTCTGACGCCTCAGGGAACTGGTGACGCCACGCGTCTGTCAGGCGGCCAAAGCAGCGCTGGGTGTAGTGCGGGCCCCCGCACTGCTCACCAGTGCGGTCGCCGGTACAGAGGACGTAAGTGCAGGGACCAGTACCCCCACCGCGCTGACGCGCAGCGTACCACTCACGAAGCTGCTGAGGGGACAGCACCAGTAGGTGCGACGGTGCGGCGTCTCTCGCTAGGGGCACCGCTCACGCCCGCGCTTGCCCCCCTTGCCCTTGTCGGTGCGGCGTCTCCCGCTAGGGGCAGACGCAGCGCCGACCCCGTAGAGACCAACGAGGTTGGCAGCAGCAGCAGAAGCAACAGAGGGCAAGAGGGGGGAGGGGGGAACACCCCTCAAAGACGGGGGTGCGAGGGTCACCACGAGAGGCTCCTACAGCTACTATGCTCTTCTCTGCTGCTAGGAGGCGCTGCTCGAGGAGGTCAACGGTGAGAGTGGTGGGGCAAACTGAGAGGAAGTGGTCCCTGACTAAGCGAAGAGAGTCAGGGAGCCGGGTGACTATGTAGTAGAGGGTGATGTACATGGGGGGGGGGGGGGGGGGTCTTGGCACAGAACTCAGCAGGAAGCGCAGCGCGGTAGCGAGTGTCACTAGTGCGGTAGCGAGTGTCACTAGTGCGGAGGTGCGTAATGAGGTCAGCGACTGTGGGAAAGGCAGCAAGGTCAGGGAAGAGGTACGGTAGCATGAGGCAGCTCAGTGCAGCAGTGGCAGGGGAAGAGTAGCGTGCAACTACAGCGTTGTACAAGGTCTGAGCACTCTTGTACTGGCTAAAGTTTGCACGCTCAGTGGTCGGTAAGTGGCGACGCACAGCAAGACGGGCAGCAGCATTGCGTGTCGCCCACTGTGAGCGAATAGTGCTGTCAGCAGTAGCAGGCGGGGCAGGGGAGGCACCAGAGGTGAGGTCGAACAGAGAGAGGCCGTCTGCCCTATCGCACTGGAGGAACAGCTGGAGGTCATCGACCCAGACCTCAAAATCAACAGCACGACCCTCAGTGTGAAAGGTTAGAACACTGGGGGTAGCCATGACTACAGAGGTCTAGCAAAGAGTGAGCTCACCAGTATGGGTAAGGAGGGCCGGGGCGCGCCGGTAGGACTGGTAGCAGCTCGACGGCAGGGCGGCTCGGCGGCTCAGCTGTTGGGCTGTTGGGCGGCTCGGCTGTCGGGCGGCTCGGCGGTCAGCTACTAGGTGGCTCAGCGGCTCGGCTGCTGGGCGGCTCGGCGGCTCGGGCGGCTCGGCGGCTCTGCCGCTGGGCGGCTCGGCTGTCGGGCGGCTCGGCGGCTCTACTGCTGGGCGGCTCGGCTGCTCTGCTACTGGGCAGCTCGGCGGCTCTGCTGCTGGGCAGCTCGGTAGGGGCGGCTTGGGACCGTTTAGGGACGGCGATAGGGCCGTGTAGGGGCGGCCACGGGACCGCTTAGGGTCGGCGATGGGGCCACTTAGGTGCGGCGACGGGGCCGCTTACGGTGAGAGGCGGCGACGGGGCCAGCAGGGGCGGCGTCGAGGCCGCTAGGTGCGGCGACAGGGCCGCGTATGGGCGGCGACGGGGCTGCATAGGGTGAGGGGCGACAATTGGGCCGCTGGGGGCGGCGACGGGGCCGCTAAGAGCGGCGACGGGGCTGCGGAGGGGCGGCGACGGGGCCGCTTAGGGGCGGCGACGGGGCCGCGTAGGGTGAGAGGCGGCGACGGGGCCGCTAGGGGCGGCGACAGGGCCGCTAAGGGCGGCGACGGGGCCGCGGAGGGGCGGCAACGGGGCCGCTAGGGGCGGCGACGGGGCCGCGTAGGGTGAGGAGGCGGCAACGGGGGCCGCTAGGGGCAGCAACGGGGCCGCTAAGGGCGGGGACGGGGCCGCGGAGGGGCGGCGACGGGGCCGCTAGGGGCGGCGACAGGGCCGCGTAGGGTGAGAGGCGGCGAAGGGGCCGCTAGGGGCGGCGACCGGGCCGTCAAGGGCGGCGACGGGGCCGCTTAGGGGCGGTAACGGAGCCGCGTGAGGGGTGACGACGAGGCCGCTAGGGGCCACTAGGGGCCTGGAAAGGGCGGCAAACAGCGCGCCTCGGGGAGGAGCGATTGGCGCTCTGGTCAGAAGGGAAGTTTTCAGTGGTGGGCCCAAGGTAGCGTTCCTACTAGGGAACCTACTCTATACCATGTGAAGAATGAGGAATGAATGAACTAGCAAGCAGGTGGGTACAAGTAGGAAAACCTAGAAGTGTTGTACCCCATATTGTCTACCCCACTATAGCCTACACATACTATAGTATAAGAGTTTGACACTTGATTGCGCAGATTCAGTTCTATCCAACTCGAAACTGTACTATTTTGTTTGGTTGACTATAGTGTAGCAGGGCAGACACTATAGTGGTACAATTTAGGTGAAGGTCGGATGTTGTTTCTCTGTATCTGCATGCTACAGGGCCAGGGGAAACCAGCGGAACCAGCATTTGGCTGGTTGGGCAAAGACAAAACAGGTTCTGTTTTTAGGGCCTGAACCTGGTTTGTTGTTTTCCCAGGTTGGAAAAACAGAACCAGAAGTTGTTTACCAACCTACCACCTGCTGTTTTGTCCAGCCAGGTTGGTTATGTTACTTGGAATTTTTTGGGATCATCCCTGGTTGTTCCCAGGTTTATTCCCAAGGTCCTTGCTAGCTAGAATTGTTTATTCCTTCTCTGTTGTAAGTGGATATAGTCAAATTGATTCAAGCAAATTCCTTTATTGCTGGAATTTTGTTTCTATGCAGTGCGACGGCGGAATGCTGCCCGAGTCAACGCTAGTATGCTAGCGCCCCAGTTCTAGGCAACCGCTGTTTTGAAGCTCTTGGAGCGAGCATCGATATAGGAAATTCTCACCTTAATCCAATCAATGGTCTGCAAGGTACACCCAAGGACCTTGGAGGTGTTCCCAAGGAGAGGTTTTAAATTTGATTAAGTCCCAGTAGCTTGAGATTATTAGAACAATATTTGCTCCCAATGCCAAACCCCTACTCTGCGTGTCTTGTTGGCAGATGCAGGCGTTTAGTGGGAAATTCATCATTCAGATGGATATATCAATGGCATTTCTCAATGGGATTTTGGAGGAGGATGTGTACATGACGCAGCCGCCTGGGTACGAGGATGGTACGGGCAGGGTGTGCAAGCTGAAAAGGTCCATCTACGGCTTACACCAGGCACCACGTTGCTGGTACCAGAAGTTGGCAGCTGTTCTAGAGGAGATGGGATTCAGGACCAGCAGCTGTGATGAGGGCGTCTTTCTCAAGGGGGAAGGAGAGAAGCTGATGATGTTTCTAGTTATGTGGACTTTTTCTCTTAGCAGCAGCATGTAGGAGATCCAGAATGTGCAGTAGCAGCTGATGGAGAACTTCAAGTGCAAGAACCTTGGGGAGGTAAAGTACTACCTCGGGATGCATGTAGAGAGGGATCTACTTCACATGTGGTTAAAGTTGCACCAGGAGAAGTTCATCAAGGAGCTGGGGGAGAAGTACGGATTGAGAATGAGCGCAAGGTTTGCAACTCCCCTGCCAGCAGAATTCAAGCTTGTGAAGGCTGCAGAGGATGAAGGGTTGAAGCCGAGAAGCTGTAGCAATTTTAGTCCTTGGTAGGCAGCCTCTTGTATGCAGCAGTTCATACGAGGCACGACATCTCTTTCTTTGTTGGGCAGCTGGTAAGGGTGGTGCAGAATCCATCGGAGGAGCAGGTGGATACAGTGGAGCGTGTGGTGAAATACCTAAACTCTCACCCAAGCATTGGAATTCAATACTCCGCATCTGCACAGGTGAAGCAGAAAAGGGTTGAGGTGCTGAAAGAGAAGGGGGAGAAACTTGGAGAAGGCAAGCTCTTTCTCACTTGCTTTACCGATGCTACGTGGGCCTCTGAGAATGAGGAATCCTCATTTGTGGAAGGATACATCTACGTAGTTGGGAGAGGACCTGTTAGTTGGAGGTCAAAGAAGCAGACGGAGACGGCACTCTCTTCCATGGAATCAGATTACATGGCAATGTTCCATGGGGTGAAGGAGGTGATTTAGCTGAGGAGGCTGTTAGAGGAGATTGGCCAGGAGCAGAAGGTTGATACTGTTGGTATAAGGGCCTAATAAACTCAAGCTATTGAGACTTAATCAAACTTAATTTTCTCCTCGGTGTCACCTCCAAGGGTCCTTGGGTGCTTGGTACAACACCAGCCCCTATCCTCGGGTCCGAGTTTGTAGAGAGAGGGATGAAGAGGGACTTGGTCAAAACAGCAAGAGTATTCGTCGTCCGACGCGGCGCCTTCGGGGACTAGCGCGCAGTCCTCCGTCGCCCGTCGCGGCGCCCCCCGGGGACCCGCGCGCCGCCCCTCATCGCCCGTCGCGGCGCCCCCGGGGACCCGCGCCCCGCCCCCCGTCGCCTGTCGCGCCGCCCTCGGGGACGCGCGCCCCGCCCCTTGACCACGTGCAGTGCTGGGGCTGCTTCCCCCCCCCCGCCCTTCCCCTTTGTCCTTCCTCTCCCTCCTGCACTTGCAGCTATGGGGGTGGCGGATATGGGGGTGGCGGGTGTGTGAGCCGCCTCCTCCTCCTCCGTCTCCCACTGCTGCAGCTGACGCTGTAGGGGATGGATGTGTGGGAGTCGAGGGAGTGGAGCTAAGGGGGTGCCGAGGGAGTGTGGGGTGGAGTAGAGGGTGTGGCGCTAGTGTTGCAGAAGGGGGTGTGGGGCAATGGGGGAAGTTGAACGTAGGTAGCCGTCGTGATGCCAGCAGCGCTTGTAGTCCGGAGCCGGCGAGCTCCGGTAGCCAGTGAGCCCGTTGCACCCGTCGCCCGTGGGTCAGTTGCTCCAGCCGCTCGGCGTAGCCGCGGAGCCAGTTACTCCCGTAGTCCCTGGTGCCGTCGTGCTCCGATAGCCAGTGTGCCTCTTGCTCCAGTTGCCCTCGTGCCAGCAGCTTCAGCCGCCTGCCTCCTATCTCCTCTCCTCTCACGGTCCCTCCTCCTCCTCCTCCTCACTTCGCCTCTTCTTCTGCTGCGCTGTGTAGGGTGTACCACTTCAGGGGGTGTTCAGCACAAGGCTATTCCTGCATGCACTTAGGGGGTGTGTCAGAATATATCGTATATATATTTTATATAAGTGCATGTAGTTCTAGCTTTAGTGTAGTCACATAGGTGTTCTTTGTGGTGGTGCACCACTCCTTGCATGTTTCCTCCTCTATTTGTACTTGTCATTCCATAGTACAAACCCCCTTCTTTCTTGGACAACTTCTCATGCCTAGACTAAACCCTAGGTTCCTAGTCCTAGCTATGCCTCTTATTTTAACAAATTCATGCACACAAAGTTATAGTTCCTGAATACCAGTATTCGGTCTCCGATCGTGCTACTTTGCGCCTAGGCTCTACCATAGTCGCATATTCTCCGCAAGCTCAACGCTGCGCTATGTTTGTATCGTCCTGTTATTCACATTCTCTACGACAAGGTCTCAATAGGACTTTCAATCTCTTAAACTCTTTGCAACTTATCCTATCTAATTCATCCTTAAGTTATGTCAACATTTCCGCCCTCTTCGCTGTCTCCAAAACATTTTGCCACTCTGATCCCCCTGGTTAAGTTCACTAAGCGTGTACAACTTGAGCTGCGGGGTATAAGTAGGTGACAGATTTGGGCTTAAACATCATTTTTTGGTTGCAAAATGTTTAAAGTTAAGCTTTAAAATTATCAGTACCCGTTATACTTTCGCATTTGCAGCCTCCAAACCCACACAACCCTCGCCTCGGCATGCTAATTGGCATGTTGTATGCGCTGCGTACCTGCTGTAACCACTGTGCTTGAAGTTTGCCTGGAATCGCATTCGCTTGCAGTCGAGCCGCGAGTACCGAGCGGAAGGAAGAACAGTATGTTCTGGAAGGCGGGAGAGAGGCTGCAAGGCCAATTTACAGAATGGCACAGCGAAGGGATGCTAACGAAGTGTCATCACTGCGAAAAGCCATTGTGGCGAAGAGCCATCCCAGCCCCTCTAAAGCACCAGCCGATCGCTGGGAACCCAGCCACAACAGCAATTCGACTGCACCGAGCTTTTCCTATCCGTTGAGCCGCCATCCTCGCCTCTTTGCTGACCAGTAGAGTTTTGTGTAACACCCAGCGCTGTGACCAGACCCTTGTGACCGTCAGACGAATATCATAGCCATAACGCCTGACCACTATTTTCTTCCGAAAGTAGTGCACCATCGTGTGAGATAGGCATGGGTACCATTCGTCAATCCGCAACACTCACAGTGGTCGTTTTGTTTGCCCTTGTGGCCGCCATTTTCGCGACACCAGCAGCGGCTCACAACTTCTGCTTCTACGAGTGCTCCGTCTTCGCCAACGCGCCCTCAGACTGCCTTCGCACGTGGTACATCTACAGCGAAACAGACTTCTGCGACTCCGATCACAAATTCGACAGCGTGTTGCGAGTCACAGACCTTGACGGGTTACCCTCTTTCGCTAACTCCTCAGCGTGCGAAGGATTGAGCAGCGCGCAGGTGTACGGTCAGCTGGAGAACACCACGCAGCACGGAAATGGAACACTGGAGGTGCTCGGCGAGAAGGACTATAACGAGGCAGCGTACGACGAGTACGTGGGGGGATGGGCGCGGGGCGAGAGCAGTCCAAGTGCATCAAGTGGTCGCCCGCCGCCGAGACGTACGGCAGCTGGGGACGACGGCGCGGCGGCCGCGTGTACCTCAGCTGCTGGGAGCGCCTCTCGTGCTCCAACGCCTTCGGCTTCGACGTCTCCGCCGCCGACGGCGACGCCGCGCCCCCACAGTCGCCGCAGAAGCTGCGCTGAAGCGGAAGAGGAAAGACGGACGGCAAGGCTGCCGTTGGATAGACGCGCAGTGCCCGTGTGAAGCGATGCGGTAAGGAGGCAGCTGAACAGGCGGTGGCGCAGCCGTGCATTCCGCGCCAGCTGGCAGTGAGGCCGCGAGGAATCGCCTGGGTACGCCCAGGCGAGCGCTCGGGGCTCGGGGCTCGAGGCGAGTACAGCGACGTCGAGTGCACACATCAACTACGCCGGTGCTGGATTAGGCGTGGCTACTGTCAAATAGTTCTAAAAAATATATGTAGTATAATAAAGTATGGGTTGATAGATACCATTGGGTTCGCGCTGGCTTGCAACTACAATGGCAATGTGCGTGTTTGTTGATGAAGTATGAAGTAGTTCAACAGCAGAGTTCAATACGCATATTCTAAAACGGGAACCTCTCAAACATGCTCAGCAACTTCAGGCTGTGCTGAATCTAATCTTGTGAGTCTTCCGCACTTCCCAAACTGGCTAACAACATTCCATTCCATTTAGACCAGACTTTCTCCATGGGACTACACGGACTGATACTGCTGATGCATCAGTAGTACTCTGTTCTGAAGGGCGCATCTCGGCCCAACACGAACCACAGTACAGCTTGAATTCAATCCCTCCTGGGGAGGGATCCGCTGACACTGGCAGACTGGCTAGCTCGTGATAGGAGGGACAATGGGAGGCCAGTGCAAGGATGTGACAGCAGCACGCACAGTGACTGCCTCTTGTTGAAGAAGAACCTACTAGCGCACTCGTGCACTGTCCCTCTCCTATGCAATGCACGGCAGCCCATGGGAGAACACGGTTGCTTGGGTCTTCCACACACATGTCTCAATGCTGCTGCTTGGGAGCCTTTCTCGCAGGCACTTCTGGGGATATGGAGCGGCCACGCACCCCCATCCACGGCCAGACATGTCCGAGTTGAGAGCGTGGAGCAGGCAGGTTGGCGAAGCAGCGACCAAGAAACCAAGTGAACGGCGTCCCCAGCAGCCGCGTGGAGGTGTGGCACGCAGATCATGCTGGGCGCGCACGCGAGGGAGGGCGGGGTGGCGCTGGCAGGGGTGCGGTGGGCATGCTGGGGAAGTCGGGCGCCACCTCCACGTGCTGCTCCCCCTGCCCTCCGCCATGCCGTGGTGTGTGGTGGGCGCATGGCATGCATGGGGGGGATGATGGGGGTAAGCACTCATGGGTGCAGTCATGGGTGCACTCATGGGTGCACGTGGTGCGAGGAAAGGGTGGTTGGGAACAAGGGGAGGGTGGGAACGAGGGGGGGGGCGAGGAGTACCTGCAGGAGGGCGAGTACCTGCAGGAGGGCGAGTACCTGCAGGAGGGCGAGTACCTGCAGGAGGGGCGAGTGCCTGCAGGAGGGCGAGTGCCTGCAGGAGGGCGAGTGCCTGCAGGAGGGCGAGTGCCTGCAGGAGGGCGAGTGCCTGCAGGAGGGCGAGTACCTGCAGGAGGGCGAGTGCCTGCAGGAGGGCGAGGAGGGCGGCGAGCAGCGAGTTGAGCAGCAAGACGAGGCAGAACACATTGCCCGCCACCACCCCACACGCGTAGTACCTGCCGTGTGCCACCGCAGCACCATGGCACGGCAGCACGGTGTGAGGGCAGCATGGAAATTACGTTCAGTCATGCGAAATCCAGTGAGGCGGATCGGGAGTGCAGCGAGTGTGAGGTGGGAGGTTGACGTGCGAGGCACAGCTCAGGCAGAGGCAGAGGAGCACTCTCGAGTGACAGAGGAGCGCTCTCGAGTGACAGCAAGCCAGTGAGAGGTGGTGTGAGGGGCGGAGGAGCGAGCGGGTGCCATGGGCGCCCTGGAGAGGGCGGGGGGGCGCACTGGAGAGGCGGGTGGGCGCACCTGGAGAGGCGGGTGGGCGCACTGGAGAGGTGGGTGGGCAGGTCGTCGAGCGGCATGGCCATGACGCGGTCGTACACGCGCTCCTCGTGCGCTCCGTCACGTCGTGCCAGCTGTACATGCGCGACACCTGGCCGCCCCCCATCCCCATGCGCGCGTGGTGATGCGGTGCAACCAGGAGATGCGCGTGGTGATGCGGTGCAACCAGAGATGCGCGTGGTGATGCGGTGCAACCAGGAGATGCGCGTGGTGATGCGGTGCAACCAGGAGATGTGCGTGGTGATGCGGTGCAACCAGGAGATGCACGTGGTGATGCGGTGCAACCAGGAGATGCGCGTGGTGATGCGGTGCAACCAAGAGATGCGCGTGGTGATGCGGTGCAACCAGGAGATGCGCGTGGTGGAGGGCAGCAGGGTGGGGGACAGTGGGGAGGGGGGCATGAGTGCGGCAGAGAGGCGCAGCACAGAGTGCGGCAGAGAGGCGCAGCACAGAGTGCGCAGAGAGGCCGCAGCACAGAGTGCGGCAGGCAGAGCGGGTGCACAAAGCCCATGGCACGGCGTGGGAGCCGCTGATCTTAAGAAGAGTGAATTCTGAGAGGGTGTTTTGAGAAGCCTCAAGAATGAGCGTGGGACACGCGGAGGCTGTGCATGGAGTGCAGGGTGCGATGGAGTGCAGGGTGCGATGGGGTTGTGAGAACACACGCACCCGCTCGTGCATGGCCTGGGGGTTGACACGTGGCACGATCTGAATGGCCTGTGCGATGGCGTCCACTATGTCTGGCGGGGGTCCGCCAGCAGCATCATGTCCGGTGGTAGCACCTGGTGGTGGGGGGGGGAGGGGGGGAGGGGGGGGGGGGGGGGGGGGGGGAGGAGGAGGGGGGAAGGAGGGGGTTGTGGACGGTTGGGACATTCGGGGAGGAGGAGGGGGGTGGAAGCGGAGGGACGGGAAGATCCATGGGCAGGGAAGGAGCATAGGGAGGAGAGTGTGGGAAGAAAGGAGGGCAAGGGACGGAAAGAAGTCGCAGAGGAGAGGGCGTAATGGTGGGCACGGCAGGGGAGGCGTAGTAGGGGAGAGAGTAAGGTGTGGAAAGGCAAGACGTGACTGCACTGTCGTTGCAGGCTGCTCTCTCACACACACCTTTCACCACCCATGTGCATCCCACCCCAACAACCCATGCGCCCTCACCTCCCCTTTCCTCCCCTCCCTCACTGCACCTCACCTCACCGGACCGCACCTCACCCACCTCGGGCACGCCACCAACACGCGTGGCGACAACGAAGAGACCGCAGCAGGCGGCCTCGAGAATGGCAATGCAGAAGGCCTCTGTCAGCGAGCTGGGGGGGGGTGAGAGCGAGAGAGAGAGAGAGAGAGAGAGAGAGAGAGAGAGAGAGAGAGAGAGAGAGAGAGAGAGAGAGAGAGAGAGAGAGAGAGAGAGAGAGAGAGAGAGAGAGAGGGGCGAGGCATGGCATGCAGGCTTGAGCAGCGCACAGCAGCGAGATGTGAGAGAAGGACGGATGGGAGAAGGCGCAGAGGGAAGCTGCAAAAGGAGGGGAGATGAGGAGAGGAGAAGGAAGTGAGTGGGCAAGGCGAGACACACACAGAAGCGGAGAACTGTGCAGAGAGTTGTGTGGTGCGAGGTGGATGGGGGGCGAGGCGGGGAGAGGCGACAAGGGCGAGATGAGTGAGGAGGAGTGGTGAAGCGAGGAAAGAGAGCAAAAGCAGTGTGGTGTTGGATTGGAGAGTACGAGAATAGTGCAGACGCAATGTCTGATGAGGGCGTGGGGCTGACATGCACCTTCATCTCCTCCAGCCGCCCCTCTTGGCGCTGTCGCCGCCTATTATCCACCACACCTGCTGCCATGGGACATGCCACGCCACACCAACGCACGGGCCCGGCCAGTGCGCATCAACATACAGAGACCCACACGACATGCACACATACACGCACCCACGCACCACCCCACCCCACCCCCACCTCACACGCCCCCACGCTCGCCCGCTCGCGCGCACACATTCAACCCGGCCCCCACCCCCCCCCCCACCCTTCTCCACACCCCAACCTTCCCATACACGCACGCACGCAACCACACCCACGCACGCACACACCACCCACGCACGCACAGGCACATGCAACAAACATACACGCACACAGACAATGCATTGTTCAGAGAATGTAATGCACCATAGCAGCACGGTGAGTGCACCATAGCAGCACGGTGACTGCATCCAAGCGGGTGGGCCAATGCGCGCAAGCATCACCAGTGGCACGCGCTTGCACCTTGGGGAAGCAGTGGCAGACGGCGGGGATGACGTCAAAGAGCAGGTCAGCGCCCTTGCGGTACACGAGGCGGCTGATCACCACTATCACAACTCCATCTCCACCTCCATCTCCACCTCCATCTCCACCTCCATCTCCACCTCCATCTCCCCTCTCGCCCCCCCCCTCGCCTCCATGCCCGCCCCTGCCCTCATCTCCGTACCAGCCCCATGGCGCTCCCCTGCTGCCTGCCACGTGCCTGCCTGCCTCCACTGCCATGCTGCTCTGCCACCTTGCTCCTCCCCCCTCTGCTCCTCCCCCCTCTGCTCCTCCCCCCCCACCCTCCCCCCCACCTCAGCCGCTGGAGGGTGTGCCGTGCTGGCTGCTGTCTCCGCCTCCGCCCCTTCTCTGCTCCACGCTCCTTCCCTTGCCCCTCCCTCCTCTTCCCTCCCCCCAGCCCCCCCTGCCTCGCTCTGCCCCACTGTCCCACCTGCCCCGTTTCTGCTCCTCCCCCATCCGCTGCATGTGCTGCTGCCTCACTGCCTGCAGCCCTGCACGCCACGGCACCCTCCCCATCCTCCATATCCCATTCCGCGCCCCACACTGCTGCTCTCCCTCCTGCCGCCTCGTTCCGCGCGCTATCAGCGGCAGCAGCGTCCGAGAAGCACCCGCACGCGCGGGCAGCAGCAGCAGCATGCATGGGGGCGCGGGGGCAGTGGCGGGGGTCGGGGAGGAAGTTGTTGGCGTCGACGGCGTTGGGGATGACGGCCACCGCGGTGCGGCGGCAGCGAGGGCGCGGCGCGCAGCACCGTGTTCTCCTTGCTCGTGTGTGACACACAGATCGCCGCGCGTGGATGCCCGCCATCGAGAACTACAGCAGATGTGAGGGGGGGAAGGGAAGGGAGGTGGGAAGAAAAAAGGGAGGCAGGAGGCTAAGGCGGAGGTTGTGGGGCGCAAGATATGTGAGGGAACCCAATCCAATCCACTGGATTGGACTACAGGGCGTTCCAACGAGTAGCTGGCGGCTGATGCATGCCACGGCACGGCTCCTCGTGCATCTCACACCCACCCACCCACTTACACACCACCCATCCAACGGCCCACCACCTACCCATGCACCCCCCCCCCCCCCTCCACCCTCCCTCGGAGCACCTTGTCATGTGGATGCTGGCGGCGCACCTTGTTCATGTGGATGCTGGCGGCGCACCTTGTTCATGTGGATGCTGGCGGCGTCAGTGAAGCCACAGAGCGAGTGGTCGGTGAAGACGGCGCGGCGGGGGCGAGCGTGGGGGCATGCAACAGCGCGTCATGGCACATGGGAGCGAAGCTCTGGTGCGCGTGCATGATGGCCACGCGCTCGCGCTCCACTATGGCGCGAAACAGCGGCAGCGACAGACAGGGGAGCGCGAGGGGGGCGTTGCCCCGTGAGATTGGGAGTGGGGGGGGAGAGAGGGGGCGAAGGGAAGGGGAAGGTGGGGAAAAGTGGGTAGGGTGGGTAGATGGGGGCAGGGCATGGATTGGGATTGTAGATGCGAGCTGTGGTGGGTGTGCAAGAGGTGTGTTCTATCCTATGATCACATTAGTGAGGAGAGACAGGCAGCCGAGGTGAGCTGAAGCACATGGGACCACGGGCAACGACCGATAGTCTAAAAGCGAATGGTCCAATCTGGTGGGAAGGCGAAGGGGTGGATGGCGGACGGGGAATGGAGGATGGAGGATGGGGAGGGATAAGGGGCAAGTAACGACATCTCCTCAATGTGCATGCAAGTCCAACATCCACCTGCAGCCACACGGGGCGGCGCGGTGCGTAGTAGACCTTGAGGCCGTTGGTGAGGTAGCGCACTCCCACTCGGTCGCGTACGTACGCGTGCGTCAGCACCACCACCTGCACCACGGCATGGCAGGGCATGGCAGGGCAGGGAGGGGCGCGCGGGGTTTGGGGGGCGTGGGCAAGCCCGTGTGAGACGACATCATCCAACTCCGGCCCCCACGTGCGCCTCTCACACTATCGCGCTCACAGCAACCTCCTTCCTGCCCGCGCCCAAAAGGGACACCTCCCCTTCACTCACAAACACGCCTACGCCCGCCATCCCCCAGCCACTCGCTACGCGCGATGCTGCCACGTAAGACTCGAGACCTAATCGCTGTGTCACCTTGGCGCGTGGCGACGTCACCTTGTTGGCCGCGCTGTAGCAGGCACTGCGCGAGCAGGTAGATGTGGCTCTCCACGCCGCCGAAGTTGGGGAAGAAGAAGTCGCACACCATCAGCACGCAATGTCGCCTGCGATCGCATGCGACATTCGGATCGTCGTCGTGAGACCAATGGTGCGCTGCTATCACTGACGGAACTGCTCCCGCCATTCGCCTTAGCGACGAATTCCGCCTACGACTCGCGACTGATTTCGCCTACGACGCGTGACTGGTTTCGCCTATGACGCGCGATTGGTTTCGCCTACGATGCGCGCGACTGGTTTCGCCTACGACGCGCGATTGGTTTCGCCTACGAGTCGCGACTGGTTTCGCCTACGACGCCGCGATTTGGTTTCGCCTAGGACTCGCGACTGGTTTCGCCTACGACGCGCGACTGGTTTCGCCTACGACGCGCGATTGGTTTCGCCTACGACGCGCGACTGGGTTCGCATACGACGCGCGATTGGTTTCGCCTACGACTCGCGACTGGTCCGTAGCTTGGAGCCACGCTGGGGGGGTATTGTGAGTGATAACGTCATGAAAGCTAACACACGTCGCATAAAAACAGGTTGGGACCCTTGTCTGCAATGGTGACCGTTTGGCGGGCAATCTATGGAAAATCTGTCTTTACTCAATTTGAGGTGCAGAGGGTTTACTGTAGAGATAAATACTAGAAAACTATTTTCATACAGACTCAGCCAATGTGGGTGCCACGAATCCGTCGAGATTTCGCTAGTGGAACGTTTCACCAGAATCTCAACCAATCATGGCCCGAGCAGAGTCAGCATACGAGCCGCCATGGATTCACAGACCGTTCCATGCCCCAGTGACGCAACGAACGACATTTCCCGAGGAGGGCTGAAGCAAAGCAGGGAGCGGAGGATTCACAGCAGAGGAGCAATTCAGGATCGAGGTTCCATGACTCGAGTGTCGAGTCCAGCAGCCAACTGGAAAGTTTCAGCAAGGAGCAAGCTCGAGTGCTTTCGGCATTCTCAGTGTCCACGGCAGCAAGCTTCCAACAACCCATGGCGTTCTGGCGCGCCCGGGCATGGAGCACCACCTCTCTGTGGGGCTCTCTGCACCACCCTCCTGTGGTGGGCACCGTGCCCCCTTGTGCGACCCTTTTAACTCGCCCTTCTTTGCTCACAGCGTTGTGATCGCAACCCAAGCGCACCCAACACGCACTCCGCGACTGTCAGAGTCCGAGAGGCTCTCCGTCCCCCTTCACCGCACACGCTCACCGCCGCACGGCTGAGAGACGCCGGTACCGCGCCACCTCCTTAACTCGCATCCCGCGTTGCGATGGAGCTCTCGCAGGCCCGGGTGCCGCCACGTGCACGCCGTCGTGGTGACGTCCGCGCTTGTCGCCGCAGGCGTCGCCGCGTTCTCCAGCGGGGCGCTCTCGCGCACCGCGGCGGGCGTAACTACGGGGCGGCGCGGGGAAGGAGGCTACTAATTCCCGTTTCCGACGCGGCTTCCGCGAAAGCGTCGAAGGCGATGGACGGCGTTGTTGGCGTGGCTGCCCGCGGAGATCGCGACGTCGCTCGACGACTTCCCCTTCTTCCTCAAGTGAGCCGCTTTCCCTCCTGCCACTCGCCGGTGATTTATTTGCTAAGCAAGTCGTTGAATCTGACTCACGGTCGTGTGTCGCCGCGCAGCAAGAAGACGCGCGAGCTGCTCACCGCGTCGGCTGGGAGGACGTTCCTCTGCGAGGGCGCTTCGAAGCGGTTTCACTCCATCACCGTGCGAGGCCCCGAAGGTACCCCTCGCATCGCATCTCGCCGCAGATCGGAGCGTATTCGTACTTGTCGTGTGCTTCCGCTTTATCTTGATCGTTTCGACGGCGTGACGGCGAGTGCCTGACGAAGCGGGTGTGCGGTGCTGTGCGGTGTGCAGGGTCGGTGCGGTACCAGGCGGAGCTGTGCAAGGGGCTGGCCAAGAAGTTCGACGCCGCCCTGTTCCTCCTCGACGCCTCCTTCGTGCACCTGCTCTCGCAGGTGCCTGGTTCCGTTCTTTCGTGCAGCGCCGTTGTATCCGTCAAGGCTTCTTCTTTTTTTTCAAAGTTGCAAATCTAAACGACCGTCCGTGTGTGGCAGAGCTCGTACTGGCGGGGTGCGTCGAGCAGCCGCAGAAAGCCCGCGATCTGGACTGGAGGTGAGCATTCCGCTGCTGCATCACCTTGTGGGGTGCTCCGTTACACTCGGACTCTGCGGCTGTGCGGGGACATCACCGTGTTTGACGCTCACGCGTGACATGGAATCTCCTCGTTGTCATGGCAGGATCGGGCTTCGCCTATTTCACGGAGAAAGGGGACGCAGCTGCCACGCTTCAGGTGAGCTACGAGTCACCTCATCCAGCCTTTACTGTCGATCCATCCGAGACAGCTGTTGGAAAAAGAGACTTTCTGAACGTCTCTTTTTTTACATTCTTCCGCAGGCCATCCCAAGGCCTCTCATGCGCGCCCCAGTGATCTGCCTGGTGGCGAGCGCGGATGGCTGTGCGGCAGCGCTGGCCCAGACCCTGGCGAAGCGGGTGGAGGGGTCCCCATGGCATGCTCGTCGTTGCCTCCTGCACTGCTGCCTGCGAGGTGAGCCTGCGGCTCCGCGGAATTGCTTTCATTTGTCCATCTGTTTCGTGTGGATGGGTATGGCCTATGTGGCAACCGGCTCACTCACCCGTGCGTGTTGATCTGCACAGGACGTGCACGCAGCATCTTACTCTGACGTGGAAGTGCGCGCTCCCAAGGTACGCCTGCCGCCCTGCTGAGTGAATCTTGCATCGTCAGGCTGACAATGTCTCTCAGGGCGTGCTGACGAGTGAAGAGTGGTGTGGTGGTTGCAGGAGGGAGAGGAAGGTGCGGGCGTGGGAGGCGATGCTCAAGGAGCAGAGTCACTACATGGTGTGCGAGCGGAACATGCAGGCCATCTTCCTGGTGCGTGACAGAATTGTGCTTCTGCTGGTGCTCGCTTTTCTAAATACATCGTCCTTCTCATGGGTGGTGCAAATGCTGCAAGTGGCCTCACGTCTGTCTGTCTCACCTCTCTCTGAGTGCAGGCGCTGAAGGCGCGCAAGGTGACGTGGGATGAGGACGTGGCAGACGCGCGGTTCAACTTCACGGCCGCGCCACTGCGATGGTACGCTGCGCTGCTCGCTGTGCGCTCACATGATCCACTTAGCCCGGTCAGGGGAGTTTCTTCTAATCGGTTCTGTGCGGTGCGTGGGCGTGCAGAGGTGGAGGACATCATCAACATGGCCTGTCGGAGCAGATGCTTGCCGGCCGCACCAACGCGCAGTTGCACGTCACACGCGACAGGTGCGTGTGCCTCCTTGCTCATGCCTTTCATGGCCTCATCCGGCACGGCGCTCACGGCGCTGACAGCATGTGTGCTGTCGATTGAATGCGTCAGGCTGGAGTACTCGCTGAGTCTCTTCTTCGATGAGGATGGTGCATGCCATGAGAAGACCGCCGTCACCAACGGCCAGGTACCCATCACTGCCCTGCGCACATGTGCATGTAGATGTGCATTCCGTGTTCTACTTATTTATAACTGCAACGTCATTGTTGTGCGTGCAGGTGGGGCAGGGCAAGGAGAGCAGTGGCGGTGCACAAGGCGGGTGCTGCGCGTGGGCATCCCCAAGGGCGACGAGGGGCGCGGGCTCCAAGGTGGGCACGCCCAGGGGCGATGCGGTGAGGACGCCCCGGGCAGCGGAGGCACTTGCTGCCAAGTCGCCTCTCCCAAGGTGGCCACGCCTAAGAAGCCAGCTCCAGCCCCTGCCCCGGCAGCGGCATCTGTAAGTTCACAACAATCCTGCGCTGCATCATGCTCCCTGCTCCCACCTCCTGGCTTCCAAGCTCGCATGGTTTGCTAACGCGGGGATTTTCCCCGCTGTGCGGGCGGGGCAGGACGACAACGACTTTGAGAAGCGCATCCGCCCGGAGATCCTGGGCGCCGGCAGCATCGGAGTGACGTTTGAGTCCATTGGAGCGCTGGAGAGCGTGAAGGAGTCGCTGCGGGAGCTGGTGCTCGTGCCGCTCAAGCACCCCGAGATCTTCAACAAGGGCGGCCTGCTGCAGGTGAGGTCAACACTTTCACTTCGCTACTTTGACTTCTTTCTCTTCTTTTAGGCTCACTTGCGGTTTTATGTCTTGAGAGCTTCTGACGCAACGCTACTTGGTGTGGTGGCAGGCGTGCAAGGGCATTCTGCTGTTCGGCCCGCGGGCACGGGCAAGACGATGCTGGCCAAGGCGGTGGCACGGAGTGTGGGGCGAGCTTCATCAACGTGTCCATGTCCACCATCACCTCCAAGGTGGGCGGCTCTTACGATTTGATCTATTAAGGATTTTACTAGTTAATCGAGGATTTGCGGTTCTGGTATCAATGTCTGATTGGGTTGTGTGGTGTGCATGCGTGGCGTGCAGTGGTGTCGGTGAGGACGAGAAGAACGTGAGGGCACTGTTCACGCTGGCGGAGAAGGTGGCGCCCACCGTCATCTTCATCGACGAGGTGCGCTCTCTCCCCACACCCTCATGCACTCGCGCGCCATCAGCCTTCAACGCCCCGTCACACCCATAAGCGTTTTAATTGGCTGGGTTCGTGTTCGTTTGGGTGGTTCACATTGATCGTTTCGCATGCTGCGGTGGCAGGTGGACAGCATGTTGGGGCAGCGCAAGGGGGCGGGGAGCACGAGGCGATGAGGAAGATAAAGAACGAGTTCATGACGCACTGGGACGGGCTCGCCTCCAAGGCGGGCAGCCGTGTGCTCGTGCTCGCCGCCACCAACCGCCCCTTCGACCTCGATGAGGCCATCATCCGCCGCTTCCAGCGCCGTGTGAGACCACACCATGCGCGCCATCCTCTTGCACTTCATTTACTCTCGGTCTATCATTGCATCCTGTTTTGATTATGTGTGAACCGCATCTCTTATTGGCCCCATTCTCGTCCTCGTTATTGTTTGCTGCAGCATCATGGTGGGGCTGCCGGCGCGGGCAACAGGGAGCTCATTCTGCGCTTCATCCTGCAGCACGAGCACGTGGATGCTGACGTGGACTACTGTGAGCTCGCGCAGCTCACTGAAGGCTTCTCAGGGAGGACCTCAAGGTGAGTCTCTGTGTTGCAGATTCAGTTATTCTCCTCGGTGCTAATGCAAGAGTGCTATCCTGTATGGGTGTTTCGCAGACTCTCTGCACCGCAGCAGCTTATGGCGTACTGAGGGAGGCTCTTGCAGCAGCAGTAAGGTAACTCTTCAGCTTTGCATTTGTCCCTTTCTGCACTGTCTGAGCACTCATGCATTTCCCTGCCCATCTGTTTTCAGGATGACGGTGCTAACGAGGAAGCATTGAAGCTGAGGCACTGACCTTGAAGGACTTCGTGAGGGCAAGAACCAGGCAAGTTGTGCCATGGGTGGTATCTTGACCTGCACCCGTGATATACGGTACATACATGGTTATTAACCATGCTGCTTTGTGAGTATGCTGCAGGTGTCGGCCAGTGTGGCTGGTGAGGCGCAAAGCATGCAAGAGCTCAAGGAGTGGAAAACATACTTATGGGGAGGGTGGGAACCGCAAGAAGGCTGTACTTTCCTATTTTCTGTGATTGTATGACAATTTACAACAGAAACAGCTGTTTTCTGTGATTGTATGAGCAAAAGAATCTTATTGTAGTAAGGTACCAGTCTCAACTTTGAATGTTTTTGCAAATTTTGTAACTAGCCAAGGTTTACCAACCAGGATAATGTTGAGATACAATAGTAATTTAAGTAGGCCATGATTAGGAGAGTAGCCAAGGGAGTTTGATTTTGATGAGAGTGTTGTGAAGTACCAGATAAAAACTGAAGTTACAATAATGGTGGCCCACTACAGCCTAGCATAACTAGCAACACATATAAATATATGTTCTGACACACACCTGTCAAAATGCACACGCGTTAGGGACAAAGCCAAGGAAGACGAAGCTGACCCCGCTGCTGCAAACTCTCGAGCCAGTAAGTAGCGCAGAGCAATGTGCTTCGTTCTGTCTCCAGTCTGTGCTCCTGACACAAGGCAATGGCGGCCTTGTTGTCGACGTACAGGACCGGAGGAGAACGAGGACCGCTCACCCAAGTTCGGTCAGCAGGTAGGTCAGCCAGTGGTAACTCCTGTGGAGCCAGGGCCCTCGCATAGATCTCATCCTCACATCTGGAGCTGAGAACAAAGA